>BCGR01000024.1:337768-391938 GCA_001599375.1 Phoma herbarum
TGACGCCGACGCCAGCTTGCTCGAGTCGTGCGAGAAGGCTACAGAGGTGACACTTCTGCTATGGCCCTCGAGCGTTTGCAGACAAGCACTCCATTCGTCGCTTATAGTTGGCCTAACAGCGATTCCATTTGGCTCTTCGTGCTGAAACAGCCTTCTAGTCGCGCTCCCTGTCGGACTGAACAGCAGTGCAGATGCATATGTTTGCAGAGGATAGCTCTCAATTACCCCTTTGTGGTACATGACGAATCGGCTGGCATCTTGAGCAAGCTTAGTAAGCTCACTTGCATCCTTTATCTCCTAGAAGAGTCAGCATGTGTAATAAGAGGATTATACAACTGTACTGTCTTTGCATGCCATACCTGAGCTAAAGAGCATAGCTTTGTCATCGAAGTTACCCCTTTGCTCATGCTTCTGCACAGACTGAGCCCTTCTAGCCAGTAGAGATACTTCTTCCTCAGAAACTTATTGACAGCACCTGTGACTTCCAAATCACCAACACCGTCAGCCCACAACTCAGGCTTCAAGTCGTACAGATGGTCGATCCAGTAGACGCACGAGTAGTGTGAGGATGCAAGCGGGTCTGGCTTAGGCGGTTGAACCTCTTCGATAGTAACACCTAGTGCTTCCAGGCTGTACATATCCCGGTGCAATGTCTGAGACAGGATCGCGAGCGACCTCAAGAAGATCACGTGATGGCTGGCTTCAGCGCCCTGTGGAAAGACCTCGTTATATGCATCTGCAAAGAGAAAGTCTTTTGCAGACTGGTGCACAAAGTAAACTGTGTCTTCTCGCAATGTGAGAAACGATCCGCAAAGACCGATGATTTTCCGCACAGATTCGAGGTCATCAACAAGTCCCGCGAGCTGCTTAGTAAGCACCGCTAACTCAGCGACTGTGACAGGCCGATACACGACAGCAGACACTGCCAGCACACGCAGACACATATCCGCGCTATCAGACTTAGTTATCTGCTGCAGCATCCGCTCGTACAGAGAGTCGAGCCCAGAAGGGAATTGGGTCAGCCTTTCAAGCACGTTCCACTTGTCTGTCTCTTCGAGCTTTTGGCACACCAACGCTACCCAGAGGAAGGTACCGTTCGCGTTCGACTTCAAATGTTGGAGCACGGCGTGTCGAAGTTCCTCTTTGTACTGCTTCTTTTGCGCTAACTGGTCGACTTTTTGCTGGATAAAGACGTCAACTGCCGCAGCAACCGACTCTGCGTTTAGCTCAAGGCTCAGCCGCGTTTTGTGCTCTGCTCGTTGTAGTTGTTCCTCGATGGTCGGCCAGTTGCGACTAGACACGATCCACTTGACGCGAGAGGACGCAGACGACTGCTCTGCAATGAAGTGGAGTAGCTCTGGCCGATCAGTCATGCATTCATCAAGCGCATCAATGATTAGGTAAGTCGTGCCCAAGCCCGTGTCACGGAGCACGGCTGCAAAGATCTCTGTTAAGGCGACCCAGGCATTAGCATCTTCGAACAAGCTTTTGCCTGTGTGGTCGTACTTCTTGCGGACGTGCGATACGAGCGACGGTTGCTGGCGTATAAGCATATGTAGCAAGCCTCGTAGCACGGCTGTAGCGCTGTTGATGCGCGAGTCGGTCGCCTGGCAGAAAAAGTACGACAACAGGGCGGATCTTGGCATCGAGTTGTGCAGTTCGTCAATGATACCACACAAAAGCATCGTCTTTCCTTTGCCAGGGTCGCCTTTCACCCACAGCAGTCGGCTATCCGAGCGCTGTCGCCATTGCTGAAAAGTAGAATTGGCAAGCACCCAGCGGTAGGAGTCTGCGAGAAGACCGCCTTTGGTATACTCAATGCGCTTCTTGTCGTTCCGAGGATCTGTCTGGTGTATGTCTCGGAGGCACTTGTCTTGCTTTTCGGCCTCATCTGTAACTCGCTTCATTGCTTCAGCTGGACTCTCACCGTCGAGCGGCGACAGACTAACTCCCAAGATTCCCATTAAAGAGTATGCGCGGTCTGTCGGGATTTTCGTTACCCGATGTTCATTCCAAGAGATTCGCTCATTTACAGTGAAATCGGACAACGGCTCGCCCTGCAACGCTGAGCAAGGAATGCCTGTGACCTCATGCACTTCTTTTGCCAGCGACGACTTGTCGCCAAGTTTGGTACCTTCCTTGGAGAAGAATTCTACCGTGGATGGGGCGAGAAGCTCCTGCAGTGTCCATCCACGGGTAAACCATCTGCTTTCTTTGGTCGTGAACTCAAGCGTCTGCTCATTGCGCACAATACCGCTACCAACTGGAGCGCATGGTACATGGCGCGAATAGAAGTAGCGATGCATCACGCGGCTGCACAACCTTGACAGTGTATAGAGAATAGAGAGTGTCCAGATCCAAAGAAACCATCGTGAAGTATGGTGGCCTGGCGCAACCAGTAGAGGTTGATCAGAAACATCAGACAGATACACATAACACCGAGCTGCATTGCGGTACCAGCGAAACATCGACCTGATGGAGAAGGCGAGCTCAGCCTTATTAGCCTTGTCGATGCAGCACGTGTCGATCCAGAAGTACTGGAGATTGTCGCGCTGTGCCTGTTTTCCACAGAAGAGGATCTTCTCGTAGCCTAGCTTTGTCTTGCCATCGCCTGTTTGGAGGTCTGCAAAGGTCACCTCCTCCGCATCCGCTCCCCACGTGTGTGACAGTATAGCGTAAGGCGGTGTTGCGCGATCGTCGAAGCTGACAATCCTGAGCTCACCATGTTCGTCGTAGTGCAAAAGACGCATCCGTTCGAGCAGGTGTGAGACAGGCGCATGCGTCGAGAAGAAAACGCGAGAGGATCGAGGCAGCAGCCCGGTAGGACGAGAGCGCGGCGGCTGGCTCTCTGGGACAAGCTTTTGGAGAAGTGTTCGAATGGTACAAAGCCCTAGGTAGCTACACGGTTGCAACAGCAGTCTTAGTATTGCGGGCTGAAGCTGGTGTTTTGCAGCATGTTCCAAGCTCTGTGAGGATGCTCAAACGGTCTGGAGGCGGGGGGGGGAGATGCGGCTGATTGCGCTCATGCAGGCCCAGCACAGCCCCAACGAGTCGCATCTTCGCGATGACCACGCCCACGTAGCGATACACTTCTTACCATCGAGCATTTACTGGCTCAACTCATCTCGTTTGTTAAGGTCGCGAGGTGGCCGACCACAGACGGCGGTGAGCGCGTTGAGATGTCTGCGGGCAGTGCGGCTCAGCGCTGGAAATGAGGCCACGTTGCAGCGACGAGGCTGAGGAATCATTCGCAGACAAGCAAACAGCCGCCAGCGTGCGCCGAAGCTCATCTCAGCGGCCAGCCCGCGGTGGGTATAGCGTGTTATTCAGTACCGTATTTTACAGCGGCTGTTACGCACGCTAATGCACACCTCTGTACAGCAAGCGAAGCTAGCGTGTTCCAAGCTGCCGGGTTGCAATCTGCAATCTTGTCTCCTGATCGGCGAAACTGCCGGACTGCACAATTTTCCAGTCAAAAGAGCTTCTAATGGCCAGGGAAACAATCTTCCTCGATTTCGCTTTCTTCTTACCCCTCCGATCCTCACAGACAATCCCTCGGCCCTGAATGGACAGGGGGGCACTGACGAAGGGGCGATTCACGGTGTTAACGAAGCCATCAACAGCAGGGCCAACACGGCAGCACTCTTTCTCAGAGACAAAGAGACTGGTGAAGAGATAAATGGACAATGCTGCATGTAATTGTAAGGTCTGTCAATGAGTGAACAAGAGGCTCCAAAGGCCCAGAGTGCGAACCTGTCTCGTTACACGGTGCGCCTCGGCACGTAGGGACGGACCTTAGTAAGCCATTGGAATTTGGAGAACAAGAGCTTTGAGCTGGCGCGAATTGACAAAGGAGGCGTTCTCGTTGGCAGATTGGTGGTGAAATGGGCAGTTACGATTTGAAGATGTTGTCATCGAGTGTCAGCATCACCGAATGACCCTCCAATTTTTCCAAGATGTATCATCAGATAATCTGGTAAGCTTATGTGAGACTGTCGTTCTGCTTCACTGGGGGTACTTTTTGACTCTCCACAACAAAGCAGCGACGCTGACGATCTTTGAGAGCGGACGTCGCTTTCATCGTACGTGCCTTCATGAATCGGATGCATATGCGTGAGAACGAAGTTGCGAATCGACTTGTGGCATGTCAGGAGGTTGAGTGGAATCGGCATCGTCGAGCTGTCGAAAGCGATGTGGTATTGTCGAGACTGGCGTGGAATTCCGTCTCTTCATCAAAGCATGCCCTGCAATGATTAAGCGCTTCTGGAATCGAAGGTCAACTTATATGTTTCGCAGTTTCGACTGTTTTGGCGCGAGAGGAAGAAATTTTCAATAACCATGGTCTGTTCCTTGCCAGAAGACCACGGGGCTTGGATATGGCAGCTACCAAAGTATGCCTGAACGAAGAAGGCGTGTTGCGGAGGCGCGGACTTGGAACTATGAGCTGCAAAGAGAACCGGAACGATAGATTGAGAGCCAGGAGCGCGTACGTCGTGCGAACACGCAGTCGCGCTAGTGAGCCGACCTCGGGAGTTTGAGGTAGACGCGTCCCGAATTGAATCACCATGTGATCACAGTACATCTAAGTGCAAGCAATGTAATCGTTTTGGTTTGCGGCTGCTGCTACGACAATTTACAGATCTTTCATCAAATCGCCAATTGCATCTGCACCATTACCGCCGCCCTTGAGATCCTTATTTGTAGCCTGGATCAATACCCGCCTGTAGCTTGTCAGACTTGGGGTTCCGTTATCGGTGACCTCCAATATCAGGTGGAGCAGCTGTCCTTGCTGCACAGGCTTCCGGTTCATCAGTTCTACCGCACATTTCTCCGGCGGAGGCAGCGTGACTGAAACGATCTTGCCCTCATCATCGCGCTTCTCAATCTTCAGCCCTGAGACTTCTGCATCCACCCACCATTGTGTCGCTGTGGGCTCACGATAGTGCCACCACTTGAAAGTGAGCTTCCCGCCATCGGGGTCGTAAGTACCGCTAGCGTCCAGAGTGACTGAGGTACCAGCTTCGGCATCGATGCGCACTGGCGTAAGGTCTTTTGTACCATTCAGGTGGATCACGGGGTGATGATTGGCTTTGCCGAAGTCAGACTCCATGCTCCACTTGATCCTCGCTGCAAAGTCATTCTGGAATGCATCACGCCAGCGCCAGATGGTCGAGTGATTGGAGGTGTAAGTCCTGCCGTCAAGGCCCTTCACGCGATCCACGGCGTCACTGTAGTGGTTGCTGTTCAGACCGGCACTGCTGATGTCTGTGCGAGCATAACGACCTCCCCAGGACCCGTAGTCGGGACACTCCGGAACACCGAGCCCGTTCTGGATGAGGTAGAGGAATGTCGGTGTGTCTCCCTCAGGGATGAAGAGGTAGTCAGGGTACGCGCTTCCGAGAGGGCCGATCTGGATGTTTTCTTTGATCCAGCTCTTTTCCATTTTCGAGAAGTCCGGTCCCCCTTGATCAAATCCGTAATATTTCTCTCCCGAGATACCAGTCCAGGCAGCCATGCCATACTGATTCCACCCATGCACCGAAGAAATGTAGAAGATGTCAGAGAAGTTGTTGCGAATCCATGCACCAGTGTCATCTTGGTCAGAGATCGCGTACACACGGATCCGTGATAGAAGGCGCTGGGAATCCTCAGGTGAGAATTTGTCATCGATCTTCACCAAAGCCTGTGCCAGAGTGTTTGTGCCGCCCCAACAGAGAATCCATAAGGGCTGTGTGGAAGGAGCGACGATACGATCATAAAGCAGCTGGCCTCCCTCGGACAGCGGGATGTCTTGTCCAACTGCTGACATTCCATAGGTCTACGAATTGATCAGCGCCTTGATCGTTTTTCTTCAAGACTAGACCCACCTCAGCACCCTTCTTGATCAACTTTCTCAAATGCTCAGCAGTCGGGTATTGCCAGTCAGGATGGACATGCTTGTTCAGATTCTCGACAGCTCCCGCATACGCGTCGATGATCTTCTCCATATCCTGCGGACACACTTTGTTCTTCATCCACGTACTTGTGCATGCCACCAAGCCCTCAGTGTCGAACTGGTTGGCGTACAACAAGTATCGGCATAGCGACTCGGCATCATCCGGCTCATTGGAGATGTCCGACAAGATGAAGATGCGGGGCTTCTGGGGGAACGTCTGAAGCTTGTCGGTAGCCATGATGATGTGGGCTGGGACCGAACCAGGATGTAAGTGTAAAAAGTACAATTGGGGTTCGACGGAAGAAATTCAATCTTTTCAAGCTGTCGCACTGTTGTGCGAGGCCAAAGTCACACAAAAACATCCCGAAGAAGTGCCTCGCAGGTACAAAGTGGGGCGTTGTCGCGTTGTCCCATGTCGATGCATCTGGATGGGTTAGGCACAACTTCGGCTGCGCTTGCTATGCGGGGCTTTCGAGGGGCTACATCACGGGCAACTTCACAACACTCAATGTATTTCCTCTCTCCCCCAGATTCGATTCGAAGAATGAAGATTGCAGCCCATGTATGGAAGGAGTCATTCCGGAGAAGACCTTGAAGATCGTTCTCGAAACAAGGCCTAACTTCGTTAATCCACAATGCTTGCGCCACGTCTATTCCTCTTCGAGACAGCTCAGCCTTGCTTGGCTGACGCTCATGACCGACACCAGGGAGAACCACCACAAAGATCTAACGATCACCACCAACTGGCAGCTGTAACTTCAGGCGTCCAGCCTTAAGGCTGTGTAAGGCGTGCCTTTCAAACGTAGGCCAAGATCTCACCTTGTGCGATGAATAAGTATATAATCAGGGTGCGCTGATAGAGCGACTTGCCTCTGTCAGTCATCAAGAATACTGAAGGGATAATCCACTCACCAAGCATAATGACATCAATTCAATCCAAGGTCCACGAGGCAGCTTCTCAACATGCCCAGCTCCTCCACGGTCTCGCAGAAACAGATCAAGCACCTTCTCAGCTCCAGCAGCAAGATGCCTACCTCAAAGACTTGAAGGCGCAGGAAGCGAGCACGACGAAACGCGTTGAGGCCCTCCGCAAGAAGACGAATCTCGAGTTGAAGGACCACAAGAAGTACTCGGAATCTACGTTCCGCCGATTCGCCCACAAAGCAACCGGCCGCCAGGAACGCTTCGCCGAGAAAGCTGGGAAAGAGGAGCGCGAGTACTTCGATGCCATTCAGGAACAGAAAACCGCCGAAGACGAGCTTGCATACGTGCGCCAGCTGAAAGCCGAAGCCGAAGTACAACGGCAAAAGTTCGACAGCGACTCCACACGCCACAACCACCTCCAGCAGCAACTGGACCACCTTTACAACTCGATCTTCGCTGGGCAGACTCCCGATTTCCCTGAGGAGGACCGCAAAGAAGAAGACTGTAACGTCGCGTCCCAGCACGTACAGTCTATCCACCAAGAGCTCGAGAAAGAACGCCACGTTCTCTTCCTTCTGCGCCAAATCAGCACCAAGCTCAGCGAAGCGCGCAATTTCCTTGACGACGCGCACGGCATGTCGCAATGGGACATGTTTGGTGGTGGGACCATGGCGTCGATGCAGAAGCGCAGCTTGCTCGAGCGCGCAGAGTCCAGCATCCAGCAAGTTCGTATGCTCCAGCAACAGCTGCAGCAGGTCGCTCCTCACCTGCCCAGCCTCGGCCAACTGAAAATCGCATCTGGAAGTATTTGGGGCGACGTAGTTTTTGACAATATCTTCAGCGACATGGAGATGCACGATAAAATTAAGGATTCTGAGGCGCAGGTTGATCGCGCCGGGCACAAGTGTGGTGACATGGTCAGGCAAAGTGAACAGAGGGAGCAGAAGCTGCTGGGTGATGTGAGGAATGCGAATGAGCAATTAAAGACCGCGAGGATTGAGCTGCAGAGAGCGAGAGAAGAGGCCTTCAAGGGCGTATTGGAGGGTCATAGTGGTCTGCTGCAGCAGCAGTCGTGGCAGGGAGAGACTTACCAGCCACCAGCAGGCGCACCGCCGGGCTATGACACTGCACCACCTGCATACTCCACATAGTCCTCTTTCATCATGATATCATAGTTCGTGCTCCTTGATATTGATCTTATATCTTTCCACGCCTTATTCCCACTTTCTTAAGTGACGCCAAGGGCAAGGTACGCTTGCTGGGCCTTGCTTCCCGTGAAGACTCAAATCCCAGCTCCAACCCATACCTCGATACCTGGCCGCATCATCTCACTACTTGAACACTTACTAAACCAGTCTCGTGACACCCATCACTCGCGTTTGGGCAGGCTCAAGCATCGTTACGTGGCAGGACGCTTAGGGGTCCAAAGCCCGCTACCAGCCGCTGCTCAAGGTTTGAGCTTCGCGAAGCCTCCGGCAATTCTCGACTCTCGCATCGCTTGAATGTCAAACCACTAACGACGGCAAGGGTCGTGGTAGGGTTGACTGTGTGTCCACCATCACGATAACGAAACCATGGTGTTGCACGTCCGTGCTCGATGACCGCATTGTTGCTGACAGCATGCGCGTCAATACAGCGTCCTTGGACGCGCAGCGGCCCCTCAATTGTTGGCAGAAGCCTCTGTATCACCAGCGAGATGTCAATTGATTGATTTCGACCCTCACGAGCACCCACACGAGCTATGGATCCTCTGCTGTCCGTCGCCGACGATGCCATTGCTCATGAACGAACGCCGACCCCTCCGCCAAATCCTCCTGGTTGCCTCTGGGCAATCAGCGACATACATCTCTCCTTCAAAGGCAATCGCGAAGCTCTCGAAAAGCTGCAGCCACGGCTGAACGACGGCCTCATCCTCTGCGGCGACGTAGGCGAGAGTGCGGACCACTGCAGACAGGCTTTCGAGAAAGCTACATCATGCTTCAGACGTGTGTTCTGGGTTCCGGGCAACCACGAGTTATACACCCTGCCTTCTCAGAAAGACCATGGTCTGCGCGGTGAGGAGAAGTACATGGAGTGTGTCGATATAGCACGCGAGTACGGGATATGGACACCTGAGGATGAGTTCACGGTTTGGGATGGCGAAGGTGGACCAGCGCTCATAGCGCCCATCTTCACGCTATACGACTACAGCTTTCGACCCGAACATGTGGAGCTGGAAAATGCGTTGGAATGGGCGAGGGAGAAGGACATCGAGGCAACGGACGAGCACCTGCTGCACCCAGACCCATACCCCTCGCGAATTGCATGGTGCAACGCGCTTGTCGAGACGACCGAGAAGAAACTTGAAGCCGCAATCGCTGCGCACCCCGATACACCTCTGATCCTCATCAACCACTGGCCGTTGCGAGAAGATCTTGTCAAGCTGTTCCGCATACCACGCTTCTCGCTGTGGTGCGGCACGAAGAAGACAGAAGATTGGCACAACAGGTTCAACGCGAAAGTCGTCGTCAGCGGACATCTACATATCAGGCGGACCGACTACATAGACAATACAAGATTCGAAGAGGTCAGCCTGGGCTATCCGCGGCAGTGGCAGGAGTGTCAAGAGCGAGGATTGGACATCAACGACCTCTTGCGTGAGATACTGCCGGGACCTGAGATGCCTGAAGGGAAGCAAGAGACATTATGGCGAAGATACGGTTGAGTGTGGACCGGCCATAGCAAGTGGGCAGCACCGCCAGCGCCGCCTACATCAGCATCTACCAAGTCTACACCAGTCCAGGTGTCGCGACGCTCACCGCACCCCAGGACCCTTACCGGGATGGCCAGGCGTGATTCACTATGACAACGGCTGCGGCCGCGTACGCGAATACGAAATCGCAGGAACGCGTGTTGCTTGACTGCCACCGGAAGATTTTCTCAACTTCTATCTTCAGGACACAAAGCAGTGTCCCAATAGTTGCACTGCCATCCCTCACGTTCGGTCTTTCTACGCAGCTGCCAGGCTCGAATCCCTGCTATATCTGTGCACCTTCCCCATCAGTTACAGACTAGCGTCGATACGCGGGCCAATCCTTTCGGCAGTCCTCACCCACGCCCAGACAAAACCGGGTCCCATTCGATCATCGCAAGCCGGATACGCATGACTTGTTGTCCTCGATATTGAGAGCGCCGATCTTATGGCGGCGTTTCCTTGAGCAGGTGCAAGCCCCGGTTGAGACAGCAGGACCTTGACAATCAAGACCTGTTCCTCACACGCGCGGGAACAACGTCCGCGCTACCTCTGTATAGTCGCGACGAGTCAATGCAAGACCCTTGTTGCACATGTTAAGCAACCAATCGATGTGAATATTGGTGGCCATGTGCGCTGTTAGCATGAATTGACGTGCAGACTGACAGCGGGAGCAACACCAAGATAGGAAGAATTAGATGCTAGCAGCGACACCGCCGAGAAGCGCATCGGCTCGAGAGGAGACAACAACAGATAGAGTTCAGTATAAGAGGTGTGGCGGACCTCGTGAGAAGTGAAGAAGCAGCCAGTTCACCCAGGTTCTTGGCCCACTGAATCGTGCTTGACCAGCAGATCCACAATATCGCCGACGTTTGCAGCAAACAGAAGGGGATAATAGGACTCTCGTTGTTCAACAGTAATTCAAAAATGCTTTTCAATGTTCAATCACTTGCCGTCCAGCTCCTCGCTGCTGCAACCTGCGTCTCTGCGTTGCCGACTGGTATCGAGAAGCGCGCAGTCATCAATCACGATGCCGTCGTTGGCTTTGCTCAAGCTGTCCCTTCTGGCACTGTGGGCACATTGATGCTGAAATACAAGCCGTACCTTAAGGTCTTCAATGGCTGCGTCCCCTTCCCGGCTGTTGACGCCGCAGGTAACACTGGGTAAGTCCACACTTCGGCGCAAAACTCTAGTCCGAGCTGACATATGTCTCAGCGGCGGTCTCGATCCTACCGGAGGATCAAACAGTGGATGTTCTTCGTCGACCGGGCAGGTCTATGCTCGCGCAGGAACATACAGCGGCAAATTTGGCATCATGTACAGCTGGTACATGCCCAAGGATTCGCCTTCTTCTGGTCTCGGTCATCGACACGACTGGGAGAACATTGTCGTCTGGCTTTCTGCTCAATCAACATCTGCAACTGTCACCGGTGTCGCCATTTCAGCCCACGGTGACTACCAGAAAGACTCCTCACCATCGTTACAGGGTACCAGCCCCAAGATTGGGTACATCAGCTATTACCCGGTCAACCACCAACTCATTGCTACAAGCGACCTTGGAGGTCAGCAACCGCTGATTGCTTGGGACAGCATGACTGCTGCTGCAAGGACGGCTATTGAGAACACTGTAAGTAATGATGTGCTGGAACGATTGCAAGGACTCGCTGACGCACTTGTAGGACTTTGGCTCTGCAACTCCCAGCTTCAGGGACAACAACTTCCAGAGCTACCTTGCGGATGCCTACTTCTGAGTTCACAAATACCAAGGCCCTGCCCAGTGACACTGGGCTTGAGTTCCAATATCCTATAATATCATGTACCTTGCAATACGGATTATGAACAGTGAAAGTTATCTCTCTACGCTCCTCGAGCCTTTGGGCTACGCAATGGCCTTGCTAACAATGCAGATTGTTCGGAGCTTTCTCAACATTGACGCACTGTTCAGCTCTAGGACCTTGACCACAACTGTGACTATAGAACTAGGTTCATCATGACCAGATCCTCGACATGTGGGTCGAACGAGTATGTCAGTCCTTCTTGGCTTGATTGCTGCTCACAGCGCAGTTGCATACTGCGCTTCCGCAATAGTAAATCGGTTTGACACCAAGCCTGAAGAAAGCTAACTTAAAATCACTTTCGAGACAATCAAGACCAATCTTTCGAGCGCAAGAAGAGGAAACGGTGCTTGAGGAAGGACTGCGTCGCTGCATCGTTGCTTTTCGAAGGCTTTCGAGACTTCCTCATTCATGTACGTATTCTCAAGGTCAGTAAGCTATCACCATCTCCTCCGAAGTGTTTAGCTGACAAGGAGTAGAACATCATGTAGCTCGCACCTTCCCAATGATGACGTATCGGTCAAGCGGAAGCCCGTCCGATGTGTCCAGTGAAACTCAGGACCCTCCATCTCGCTCGCAAGTCAGCGTGCTCCGACAAAGTTGCCGACACTGAGTGCGTCAGGGTTCCCAGCACAGTCTTAATCAGGCCTTAGGCCTCTAAATTTAAAGTTGAGGAAGTCAAACTTGGACAAGCACCACAACGACCGCGACGACGAGCACCTCAGTCACCTGATCCACAATCGCGTGGAATGAAAGCTGTACTGACCTCTCTTGTCTTCTTGTCCATCTCTGCCACTTTATCATATCCTCCTCCACCTGGCATCGCACGCCTTGGAGTGAGAACATGAGGCTCTCTTGCGCAACAACTCGCCGAGACTGATCATGGTAGAGGAAGAGGAAAAGCACGGTACAGGTCGTACCATAGAGGCCCCGCCCCCTCAATAGCGGCAGTTACTCGTAAACCCGCTGGTTATCGAGATTAAGATCTCAGAGCAGGCACCTAAATCTGTTGAGTGGAGACCCACTATCTACACGAAGGCTTGAGCCAGGAGTTCAAGGCACTAGAGAACCTTTGCCATAAGCGCTTCTACGAAGTACTTCCCACCAGCCTTCTACGTCGACCACAAGCCAAATCATTTTGAAGTTCCAACCCATTTTACAATCTCAGGCGTCCAAGGATCATTTGAAGATTTAGCAGAGCTAAGATCTCAATGTTCCTCGAACATTTGCACAGAAGCGTAAGCATGTTGTACGTCTGAAAAAGAGAAGGCTGCAAGGCGCCTTCACATTACACTTAATAACGTCGATCTAGGCGCAGAGTCTGCGCTGCGCTACATCTAGCTTTTGCATTCACAAAATCTTTAGACCCAGCTGTAGGAAGCCCTTCTGCAAGCCTACAAAGCTGTCTTAGACCTGAGGCTGGTGTGGCGCATACATTCATGCGCGATAGCTATCCCGGTCAGTACATCCGCAAGCGACTTCCGCGTACGATTAGCGTGGAACGACCTTTCGACTGCACGTAAGCGCTACCGGAGTAAGCCAAGAGGAGAGGGCTACAGCTCGCGCTAACGGGCGACAGCTGAAAGGTAGAAAGCAGGAGCAGAGTAAAGTAGCGTGAGCTAAACGAGTGTGCATATATCGGTGGAAGGGCGCGCATAGTCGGCAAGGACATAAGTGAGAGTCACATGGGCCTAGTTTGCTACTGGAATGTCTGCGTTGCTAATAGTAATCTAAGGTTCGGCCGAAAACTCCACATCAACAGCAACAACCAGGTTGGTTACCGGCGTCGGACATATGTGTCGGACGTAGGTGATAGTGCTCTGCTTACAGTCTTAACTCCAGAGCCATTTAGAGGACTTCTTCGTGTATATGAAACATGACGTTGCTCCTAATTAACGATCGAGAAAATCACACTCCAAAAAAAAAACGCTTTGCCACGACGTACTGCGAATTCGAGAATGGCACCGCTTGTATGGCTGGTAACAGGTTGCACCTCTGGTTTTGGCAGTCAATTTGTTCACAGCCTCCTTGCGCGCGGCGATAAAGTTATCGCGACAGCGCGTGATCATTCGAAGGTACAACACCTTGAACAAGCTGGCGTCACTACATTCCAGCTCGATATCACCGACAACCAACAAGCCATCAATACGATCATCAGCAAAGCTCTCGCCGTGCACGGTCGTATAGATGTCCTCGTCAATAATGCTGCATACATCGCTATCGGCACTTGGGAAGACCTTTCATACGAAGATTGGCTCGCGCAGTTTGACACCAACGTTTTTGGAACGATCAAGACGACCAAAGCACTTTTGCCATACTTTAGAGAAAGGAAGGCGGGGACAATGGTGTTCATCAGCTCATTGTCAGGGTGGATTGGACATGCGGGTTGCAGCGCGTACGCTGGATCCAAGTTTGCGCTAGAAGGCATCGTTGAAGGCCTTCGTGCGGAGACCGCACATCTCGGTCTTAGGACGCTTCTCATTGAGCCTGGACGCTTCCGCACTAATTTGCTGTCAAACAGTAACATGAAAGCATGTCCGTCGAATATCCCAGAATATGCCGAGCGCTCGAAGGCCCAGATGGAAGGCCTGGCAAGTGAAGACCAAAGACAGCCTGGGGATCCTGCGAAGCTCGTTGAGATTGTGTTAGACTTAGTTCATGGAGATGGTATTGCGCAGGGCAGAGAAGTGCCCTTTCGACTCCCGTTGGGGCTCGACTGTTATACGGACGTAAAAGAGAAGTGCGAAGCGACATTGGCAACGTTAGAGGACTGGAGGGATGTCGCAACGAGTACAGATATATGAATAAGCAAATGAAAGTAGAGTTGAAAAGAAGTTGTGAACGTTGTAGTGTTAAACGATAGAACATACTTTCCCTCGCTCAACGCTGCCTTTCGCTAAGCGCTGCGTACTGTAATGTAGGGACAGATAAACCAACTAGTCGTGTAAGCACGCTAAATGTGAGGAGCTGAGGCACTGGACCAATTTCTACCTTGGACAGTCCCGGACTTCAACTCAATCATACCAAAGTAACCACGAAGCTTTTTCAAAATATTCCTGCGTCAAGACACAGCTGATATCACCCTCTATAATCTCAAAGTTGCGTATTGATTGCGCTATTGCAGGGATAGGAAGCTGATGCAACTTTTAGGACCGGTGAGTAATCAGCAATAGGAGCGTTGAATCTATTATGATTCTAGACTTAGGTACTCTTAATCTGTAGAGAAGAAGTAACACAAGAGATCCTACTGCAGTGCAGCGGGACTGGACCGCCGAGGGAGAGAGTGAAGGCAAAAATATGCTCTAGCTGTTGCGGCAAGAAGGGTTTTGTGGGACAAAGCGGTACATACCATCGTGTTGGACAAAGCAAAGAAGAGGAACTGAGAGTCTACAAAACACCCATCACCAGCGCCAGACTTTCTTGTCACGAAGCACTGTGCAGAACTTGTCCTATAAGTAAGCTCCAATGTTAGACGAATGCAGCACTAAGCACTGTGAACATGTCTGAGCTTCGGTACTGATCTGATCGCCCCAGGATTACTGTAAAAGATCTATCAGTGCAACTCGAGAATGCGTGTATCCAGCAGGTTCGAGTTGCCTTTGGCGATCCGCCAACAGGTTCGTACTGCTTTCGGACTGGATTAGCTAGTTGTCTGTAAACTGTGGTTGCCAGCAAATTGAGGGATACTTACCGAGGGCCAGTTCTCGACAATTCAATCATGGTGGAATTATTCGCTTATGTTGAGCACTGGAAAAGCGCTATCATACCCATACCTCACTGCGATACTCGCCACGTCAGCCTGTTGAGTAAGACCTACGTATCGTCTCTATGTATCCTTTGTTTGAGTATATAGCTCTTCCTGTGTACGCAGACGTTCAATATTGGCCGGGATGTCGCATGCTCAACGTGGCAGAAGCGCCGCGCATCACCTAAAGCCTGTATATAAGGAAGAGGACTGGAATCCACAGAGGATACATGTATAACGACTCATGGGTGACATCGCGTATTCACCGTCACCCTTTCCAAACCCAGCGCTTTCCCCCTGTTCAAGGCGCCGAACACTCCATCCTTAGCAATGTATAGCCATTCTGGGGTCCTAGTCACCTTCGAGATGACCTTTCACCAGAATACCGATGGCCTCAAAGTCAATCGAGACCCACGGGCCAGAGGCGGCAGCGCGCGCGTGCGCACGGACACCGGCGCATGGTGACGGTGCAGAATATCAGTTTCGCGCCGGCCTAGCTACAACACACCACCAGTGGCCGTAACAACCGGATCTCAACAGACTCCTACCATAACAACCTATAAAGCTGCACCAAAACCTCTTGTAATCTCGATTCTACCTACTTTTCCACCACTATCTTGGGTGCCTTGTCCACCGCCGACTATTCCTCACGCGGATTACTCCCGCCGCGAAAGTATACTCAGTGCACCAATGGCATCTCATTGGATGAGCCACAATAGCTACGGCGAAGATTCTTCCTTCGATGTGTCCCGATGGCGCAATAATAACAGTATTCAGCTTCGAATAACTCCAAACCGCATACAAGGTACGTATCAACACCATCTTTCCAATACGATGTCTAAAAGATCCAGGTATTTCACAATCCGATTGGCAAGGTCTTGAGGATAGGAGACGTGAAAATGCTCCACAACCTATTGCTGTACAACCACAGCCTATCGGACGCGCCCGACCAACTCAACAGTCTCAAGCTCCCACTGTGAGGGATGGAGTAAACATAGAGCAACTCGGTGCCCAGCTGCGTCAGTCCGATGAACTCAATCGTCAAGAGGCCTTCGAAGAATCGACACGAATACTAGACTCGCCCTCCCAGTCACCTCAGCAGCAACTTCGTCCCGAATCGGTATTCGCTAATGGATCGTACGCTTCGCATCACGACATAAGCCAGCCTTGGTACTTTGCAACATCGCCCCGTAGTCCGACAATACCCATCGAGATGCGACTCCGTGAAGTGCTCGGCGCTGCAAACTCTGAAGGTTCGACAGATGGTCAAGAGGTTTACGATCAGCCCAACAGTGGTTGTCCCGCGGCGCAGTCAGATGATTTGTTTTGGTCTACTAATGCTATGGCACTCACAGCTCATCATAATCATAGCCTACAGCCTCCAAAGGCTCCCCACGGACATGAGTCTGTCCCGCCATTGGGTTTCTTCCAGCCTAGTAGCTCGAACAATATGTCAGCATATCCGATCTACCAAATACCGTTCCTTGGAGGATACAACTCGCAACAGATCACGTACATGAGTGCGCAACTCTCTGTTTCTGTACCGTACCATGAGGTGTTTCCAGATGAACCTGCCCTGAATTGGGCAATGTTAGCGCACGCGTTCGACTATGCTGCCCCACCACGCGAAGCTTTGGCGTACTTCGGTACAACTTGGTGCCCGTACTGGCTTCCCTCTCAAGCGGACTTCAACAACTGGAACGCGGAAGACGTCGGCATACTCCGAGCTGCTTGCGCGGCATGTAATATCTGGCTGGATTGGGCGCTTCTCGATCAATTCGGGGTCCAGGCGCAGTTGGTGCGTGATCCTTCCGAATCAGTAGCACTGCATGGCGCCTGGCATGAGCAGGCCCCCGAGCGCGGATTTCAGACTCAAACGGCCCACCACCTCCTTCTTCCAACTGAGAGTCAAGCAAAGAAGTACCGACAGGCAGGGGCTTTGGAAGAGCTGTCAACACTTCGAGATGACGATCATGTCGGGCCAGCGGACGACCCTGCTCAAGCTGATCAGTCTAAACTTTCTTTGGAGGAGTCAGCCTCAGTGAAATCAAGATCAATCGAGGAGGACCTGTTGCGGAACCTCCTAGTCTACCATGCCCCTTCAGCTCTTAATCCACCCACTTCTCAGCTGCCAAACATTGGCCCAAGGAACAGGGAAGCCGCAACGAATCTTTTCTTGCCGGCTCGAAGAGGGTCCGTACCACAGCATGATGGAGAAGCAGCCGCTGACCGTCAGTCTTCAAGCAATATCGCTACTCAGCCAGCGAAGTCACCACGCAAGAAGAAAGAACTGAAGCGCTTTGAGTTCGAGCTGAATGCAATGTTGCGGCCGAGCAACGAAATCGACACAACAATTCAACTGCCCACTGCTGCAAATCGGGCCGCTTATAGTCCAGATACCTCTTGGTACAAGCCTAAGAACCCAATGGAGGTTGGAAAGGTGCCTGAGACTGATGAGGAGCTGCGACCGTATGTCTTGATCATGAAAAAGAGCATGATGGACACGAGCAAGGCCGAAGACAAGAAGGACGAAAGGTCCTCTTTTCGCAAGCGATGGTCACCAGCAGCGCTTGCAAAGAGATGGCCGGTGTCTCTTGAGGCGATGGAAGCGATCTGCTGGATCATCGCCAAGATGGCCAGGCAGTACCACCGTGACGGCCCTGCCTTCCTGAATCTCTTCGACGAGCTACATCAGGCGAGGGCAAACCGCAACCAAGACCTTACGTTTGAAGAACGTATTGAGACTATCTGCACTGTCCTGCTGATATCGAAGGCTAGGGTGGACAAGTGCTTGAAGTACGAGAGCCTCGGCAGCCTGGTCGCGTTCCCTCTGAGTATTTTGGGAATGTCTATTGCCAACCGACCGTTCAACAACACGCGCAAGGCGAAGCTCGAGGCTGGCACTAAATGGTTGAAGCAAGAAGCCGAGGAGAGGGCTAAGGCTGAGGCTGAGGCCGCCGCCAAGAGCGCCACGGACGAGTCTGTTCCTGTCGACGACCGGATTGCATCCGCTGATGACAATAAGGCAGATCTTCAGGATGGAGCAGGAGAAGAAGTTGAAGAAGAGAATGAAGAAATTGAAGATGGGGAAGAAGTGGAGATAGACGAGGAAGAAGATGATGCAGACGAGGACGCAGACGACAACGCAGAAGAAGATGATGACGACGATGGTGACGGTGGAGGTGAAGGCGACAATGAGAAAAGCGCCGGCTGCGCGGGCGGCAAGACCGGCTTCAGCCCACCTGATGCAATCTCCAACGTAGAGGCCGATCGCGACAACGCTTATCAGTCAGGACGGGCGAACGAGTCGAACGCCCCCACAAGCCCATCGAAGGCACTGTCCACAAGCAACAGCATCCACCAGGCTCTTACTAAGCCACCTTCAACACCATTTTCGTCGAGAGCATCCGGTACCAAGATGTCTTCAAAGTCACCTGCTCACGGAGTGACTGTGCATTACGCAGATCCATTGCTTCAACTTGGGCTTGACTTGTCCCCTGCACCTAAGCGCTCCCGCATCGCTATGTGCACCAATCCGGACGATGCTGCCATGCATAGCACGCCAGCCACTATTGCCCAACCTACGCTGGCTCCTCCTCCGAAGCGCCGTGCTACTGAGGCCGGCATGGGCGACACCAACACCCGCGGGAAGAGCGCTCGATCGGTCGACCGCCAGATCATCGCTCCAAAGCGTCGAAGTGCTCCAAAGGAAAGCGCAAACCAAGGGGCACTCCCCCTCGAAGCTGGCCTGGGGAAAAACGGTTCGGTCTGATGCTTCCACGCTTGGTTTGGAAGGGACATGAAGCGCTGAGTTCTGCCTCATCAGCTTCTGGCTTATACTGCGAGATGCCCTTGGTTTTGACTGGTTAGCATGCTATTTAGTGTGCAGCATTGCCGCATACCGTACATCTTGCACCTTAACAGGCTTTTAGTAGGCTGCATGGGGGGACGTTGGCTAATAGGGGAATTCACCAAGCTGGATATTGTGTTTTGCGAGGAGCAAGTCCTTTGTTTACCAGGGATAGTAGGGTTTCTCAAGACCTGTGTGTTTGTCAGGCCGCCAGGGTATCGTGGACTGCGATGGAATCAATCCATCGGCCCATGTCTCGAAAAATCCTGCCTTGCGCCCTCGTCCCTCATTGGGCCTTCTGGTCTAGCTGCTGCGGCGATATCCAGGGCACATCCACTGCCCCGGAAATACAGAACGAGGTACTGTGGTCATGTGCACGCTCATCATAATGTGTGAAGAAGCGCGAAACCCTTTGTTTCATTTACTCCCAGTCTTTTTGCCAACATACTGGGGACTGCAGGTCCTTTAAATGATTATGGATGTCCATCACTCGAACATTCTTCCCACGCCGCCCGGGCGGTGTCTGATGCAATGCAACACAACCTGGTAGCTCTGATCATGAGACGATCAGGATTTGAGAGCTACCGCAAACTTTGCTGTTTCGATGTGATGGGTACTATTGCAGCGCAAATGACTGGCACCCGATTGCCTTTCCGCTGCACTTTTCAGTATGGTGATGGATTCACATGCCCCGAGCAAATGCGTGATCTCGCATTCGGTGACTTTGGCTACCACGAAATTCGGTATAATAAGGTAGCTCGTTGAGAACAACCGCAGGAGCTGGGTACCATGCCGGATATATACGATACTCGTTGGTAGTCACTTGATTCTGGTCAAAGCTTTCACTGTGAGCCGGCTACACTTGCAAACAATCTCACTTCGTGAAGCCGTCTGGTCTTCCTTGGTCTGGTCTTCCTTCAGTTGGCGCCGCACTTGAAATGCCGCGATTCGCAAACTCTTCAAACGTGTTGCCGTGATGTAGCGCGCTGCTGCGCACTTCATTCGCGCATCATGTGATTAGCGTCTGCATCGCGACCGGCCCACAACTCCTACCGCTTTGAGTTAGTTGAGTCTGTCCAGAGCGAGCTCCCGTCCGTGCCCAGGTTCACTCCACGTAAAAGGCGACGACGCCAGCAGTAAATGTGAACACCACCGAGAACCTTTTCTGCGCCCTGAACCCAACTTCGAGACCACAGGTACACTTCTTACAGCATCTCTTTTCTCTTTCGCGATCCGCAACTCTTTGTCTCTCTTTTACACCCCAAAGATATCTCGATACAAGATGGCACGCAAGCTAAAGCAGGTTCAGTTGCGAACTACACGTAGCCCCAACGCCCGTAGCAAAGCGCTTTCACAGGTGACTAGTAAGTTCGCGCGTCAACCGATAGGTTTAATTGGCTGACACCCATTTTGCAGCTTCCTTGAGTCCGATTACAATTCTGAAAACACCGCTCAAATGCGGTCGGCCGGCGCACAACGTCCCACGTTCCAGTCATCAGCAAGGTGATGGTAAACCGGCTCTTGGGTCGCACGTATTTGTCACCATTATTGACTACTATCCGGTGATAGCTGCAAGCACTGTCAGGGATACATCTGCGATATCTAGGAGACGCCGCAGGCAAGAAAGTGACGAAGACCACACGGACAATGAAGGCAGGTTGATCTCATTAGATCCCTCGCTCTTGAGCTGACGATTATCCAGACTCAGACCAAGACTCAGCGTTACCAAGCAAGCGACGCAAGCAAGCGCCTACTCTTCGTTACCGGCGAATTGACGGTAAGCCTGACTGAGAACAGGGCTTGTATAAACACTAAGATCTGATCAGCAATAGGTACAACTACTGCCTCGATCAGTGCAGCACCTTTGAAGACACGCAACACCACTCAAACCACCCACAGTCAAACTCAGGCACTGCGCAACCATGCGCACATGTCTGGTAACAACGAAGACCCGGCGCACGCTCTTGCCTCGAGCTCCTCGCCTTCGAGCGATGCACTTTTGTCGCTTCGGTCGTTCTCGGCGTCCGAGCCCACACAGTCCTCAATCACTACCCGTAGTAGACCAAAGCAGTCCCTCATGGTCCCCAACAAGTTGCCGCTCCGTTCAAAGATCACATTGAGAAGACAGCCAAGCTCATGAGCAAATCGAAGGCTCGCTGTAATGAGTTCATGCTTGGTAACACCCTCGAAGACACCATCGCCTTGATAGACCTTAAGCTTGCGGATCAGAAATCGAATGACACGAACAACCGTATGCGGTCCGTAAAGGTCAAGCACGTGAACAACATGCTGGGCTTCCGTATGGACGATGAATGGCCTAAGGACAAGGATGGCAAGCCAGTTCCGTACGCGGAGCTTCCTGGAGCTAACCTTCCTGAGGATAGCTATGGCACGCCGGAGGGTATCAAGGGTGAGCACGACGAGTTTACCCTAGAAGGCTGAATGCATGATGAGAAGCAATTCCAGCAGATCTATGCCGAAGACAAGATCTCGCGCAGTGCAGTATACTGAAGAGCCCCAAAGGGAAGCATTCGCTCCTCCTATGCATCACCCGCTAGGCCTCCCAACCTTGCCGATGTCAACATGGAGACCATGTTCGGTAGTCGCCACGGTCACCCGGTGCGTGTGCCTAACCAGTACCAGCCACACTTCGCTGTCGGCCAAGAGGTGGTTGATCTCTTCAGGTCCCGCACGCCTGTCCGGGAGCATCCAACGTTCGGCAGGGTCGCATAAAATTAGAATCAAAGCCGCATTCCTGAGGCTCATGTCGAGCAAGGCGAGATGACTGCTGGGCTCGCCACGGAGCATACTCATGCAGAAACATCTCATATTGAGGACATTCTCCATGTGCAGTCGAAAAGTCCTTTTGAGGCTCGCATTATATACGCGTAAGTTGCAGAGCCACTCTCTCAGTCTTCCCTTCGATATAGCTGACATTTCAAGGCGCTGAGCTCAGCAGGTTACAGTGGCTGCTACTGTGGCGCAGGGCATCAAGAGCTTTGTTCGATTTTGAGAACGAGAAGATGCCGAGATTGTCCCGTTAAGGATCAAGTCGCGTCAATGGCTGCATGCATCGTGGGACATGGTAGCATGTCTCGAGCGCAGAGCGAAGGCACTGCACCTGAATGCCAATTAGATCGATGGAGAGAACGCCGGTTCAATGAAATGCGTGATGCTGACGTTTCGCGGTGGTTGCTTCCCTCCTTCCGGCGTGTTGAACTTTAGACTCATCGTGAAGTTACGTGCTCGCTTAGGTCGCGCTTTCTTTCATCTCTTCTGGAATGGTGAATCCCATTGCTCTGCGAGGTTTGATCTCCTCTACCAGTTTCGTACAAAATTTCGTCGCTGGTAATCTCGGACAATGGCCTTCAGCCTCGCATGTCTTCTTTGAGCCTCGGCGTTTCGGCGTTTCGGCTGTTTCTTTTATCGTTTCCTCTTCAAGACGCGATTGAAGCATCACCAGCATGCAGGACCACTACGGCGTCACCACATACTCTTTAGTAAAACGTCCTTCCTCATTAATCCTCCGGCTAACGGTGCTGCTAAGCCCATTTATGGGCAATCAGCATTCGAAGAAAGAATCAAATCCGATTTGATCACAAGATTTTGTCTACGTCACTGCTGAAGGTTCATGGTTATAGCTGCTTCTGCAAAGTCTGCAATTTTTGATTCTTGAGATCCATGACGTCATCTTCAGCCATCTTCTCGGCCATTGTCTCCGGCCACTTCCAATCTTATACCCACGATAGCTAGGCGTCGCACTCGCGCAAAGCCTTCCCTGGATTGCCACGCTACGCGTTGAATCTCCGGGAAGCAGATTCCTGCTGGTGTCACAACTCATCCATCACAGCCGACAGCGTATCGGCATTGTGACCGCGAAGTCTCCGTGAAACACCGACTGATCAGGGGTGAGGATCGACCTGAGAAGACGCTACCCCGCGTTCTATATGAAGTATGCTCGTATCACGAGTCTCGGAAGAACTCATCCATACCCAGGCAATAAAAGCTGCGAGCACAAGGCAAGCGATGGGACCTGCTGCAGCCCTCGGCCTTCTCGTTATCCAAGACTACGTGGAATGCGCGCCTGCACGATACCCAGTATGGCAGCTCATATCGCTATCCGGCGGTATGAACTTCAGGCTGGGTAATGACAAGGATGTTGTTTCTTCGCAAGGTAGGATCTCCCAAAGAATCCCCCAGATTAAGTATCCCTACCTGAAAACCATTACCATTCATTTGGGACGCCGGTGGGATGCGAATACGATGTGCTTTTGCCAAAATCCTGAACCATGGAGCAGGTTTGCGATTAAGAAGGATAAAAGTATAAGTTGCTCTCCATGAGCCAGTATGCTGTCAAGCTCCTAGCAATCACATCTTTGAGCCTCTTTCATCGGCAACGTCTTGCTCTTCAGCCATGCGGTTCCTCGGAATCCTTGGCGGCAGCCTCGTGTTCGCCCCAGCTTTTTCTCAGGTTGCGCCCGTCGTTTCCCCCATTGGTGTCTCGGCTTCGTCATTCAACATTGATGAGGTCTCGCTGACGAGCAGCCGCTTCATGGACAACCAGAATCGCACGTTGAGCTATCTCAAATCGATCGACCTTGACCGGCTACTCTACGTCTTCCGTTCCACTCACAAGCTATCGACCAACGGCGCGACTCCAAATGGAGGATGGGATGCTCCTGACTTCCCTTTCAGAAGCCACGTACAAGGTCACTTCCTGACTGCTTGGTCACAATGCTATGCGCAGTTGAAGGACGGAGTATGCAGAGACCGCGCGACATCCTTCGTTGCGGAACTTCTTAAATGCCAGAACAACAATGCCGCTGCAGGTTTTGGTGCAGGTTACATCTCTGGTTTCCCCGAATCGGAGTTCACCAAGCTCGAGAGCGGTACACTCTCGAATGGTAACGTACCATACTACGCCATTCACAAGACGCTCGCCGGTTTGCTGGATGTCTATCGATGGATCGGAGATCAGAATGCGAAGACTGTTCTGCTTGCTTTCGCCGGATGGGTCGATCAACGCACGAGCAAGCTCACCACCGACCAGATGCAGAAAATAATGCAGACAGAGTTTGGTGGTATGAACGAGGTCATGGCTGACATCTACCACCAGACTGGCGACAAGAGATGGTTGACGGTGGCTCAACGCTTTGACCATGCTGCGGTCTTCAACCCGCTGGCGTCCAACCAGGATCAACTGAGTGGCCTTCACGCGAACACACAGGTGCCAAAATGGATTGGGGCGGCAAGAGAGTACAAAGCAACTGGCACGTCTCGCTATGCGGACATCGCAAGGAACGCTTGGGCTTTTACAGTGAATGCGCACACCTACGCAATCGGCGCGAACAGCCAGGCGGAGCACTTCCGTGCGCCCAACGCGATTGCTACATACCTCACCACTGATACCGCCGAGGGCTGCAACACGTATAATATGCTCAAGCTGACTCGAGAACTGTTCGCAATGGACCCGACCAACACCAAATACTTTGACTTCTACGAACAAGCATTGATCAATCACATGCTCGGTCAGCAAGATCCACACCAAGCACATGGACATATCACGTACTTCACGTCGCTCAACCCTAGCGGCAAGCGCGGCGTGGGTCCAGCGTGGGGAGGAGGTACCTGGTCGACCGACTATGACACCCACTGGTGCTGCCAAGGTACCGGGCTTGAGACGAACACCAAGATGCAGGACTCGATCTACTTCTACGACAACTCGAATTTGTACGTCAACCTATTCATCCCATCCACACTCATCTGGAAGGCCAAGAGCGTCTCAGTACGTCAGTCTACAACCTTCCCGGCTGGCGACACCACGACTTTGACTGTCAATGGGAGCGGCAATTGGGTGATGAAGATTCGCATCCCAGCGTGGACAAAGGGTGCTTCCATCGCTGTCAACGGTGTGACGCAGTCGATTGCTACCAACCCTGGAAGCTACGCAACGCTCTCCCGTACTTGGAACTCTGGCGACACAGTCACAATTAAGCTGCCGATGAGTCTGCGCGTCATTCCCACGAATGACAACAAGAGCATTGGCGCTCTTGCATATGGTCCGTCAATCTTGTCTGGTAATTACGGCTCCAGCACGCTCTCGGTGAACCCAAAGCTCGACCTCGGATCGGTGAAGCGTGTGGGTAGTTCTGGTCTTTCATTCACGGGTACTGCGGATGGTAAGTCAGTCAACATTGGGCCTTTCTATGATGCACAAGGCTTCAATTATGTTGTGTACTGGGCGACTAGTGGATCGTTGTCAAACTAACGCATCGACTGCCCGTCCAGCGTTTGAGAAACTGGATGTTAGCGCACTATCGTAGCTCACTTCAATTGGGAAAAAAACTCTACTTCGGCATACCGACAACCTTGTAATCGTGTCATGCCTTTCAATTAATCAGCCGAACGTCTAAACAGCTGGTCGGGTTTTGCTGCAATAACGTAGAGCAACAACGCCAATTTGTCGCGCACTGCCCATTCGTGCTCGCTATCTTCACTGATTGAGCACCATACATGAACGCTTGTCGACTCACAAGCGGCAGCCCAAATGCGCAGTCTCTGGGCTAGAGTTGCAGTCGACTGGGAAAATGAAAGCAGAAGCACGAGCTTCGGAAATTTCAAGTGCGATACCGACTAGATTCTGGTCACTGTGAACGTAAGTCATAGCTCTTCGGTTCGAATGCGAGATTCCCAATCAGTCATTCAAATTCATAGGTCTCGCTTTAGTAGGCGTGGGGAAGAGTTTTGGAAAGTAGTGTCATTCTGCATTTCTACCTTCAGAGTTTTATATGCACCGTGCCTGCGATACCGGGCCAACGTCCGCCATCTAGGCTAAGAATATATACAGTAAGAAAACGATGTTGGTCGACCATCAATTTGTCGTCTCTGCTCTCCGAGCCAGAGACTGCTCAGAGCGAGCAACTTAGGAGCCAGTAACAGTGTACTTGGAGTTACCGGCAGCATTGCCCCAGCCCTCAGTGGAGAGAGTCTGGTAGTTGTGGGTGCCAAGCTTCATGCCGTGAGCAGCCCAGGCGTCGAAGTGGCACTTGGTGGTGACGGTTCCGCTACCGGGACGCTTGTTCACGCGGTTGGAGATGTACTGGGTGAAGGTGGTGGTACCGACGATGGAAGGCTGGTTGACCTGGGTGTGCTTCCAGATGTCGTAGGAAGAGCCGTCGCAGGTGACGGAGCCGACCTTGGTGCCCTGAGCGGAACCAGCGCCGTTGGAGGTGTACTCCTGGATGTAGTACTCGACAAGAGGGTTTTGGGTCCAGCCGTAGACTGAGACGAGGACGGTGCCAGCCTGAGCCTGGGTGGAGCCGGAGAAGTTGATCTTGCGGGTGGTGCCAGTCTTCCAGCCCTTGCCAACGACGAAGTCACCAGCGTTGGAGAAAGAGACGGAGTAGCCGTTATTGGAAGGCTGGAAGTTGACGTTGCCAGAGGTCTTGTAGTTCTGGTTGTAGTCCTGGCGCTTGACGAGATCGGTAGCGTTGTTGAGCTCAAAGTCGGGGAGGTCAGCGACGGGAGCAGGGGCGGCGAAGGCGCCAGCAGCTACGGAGAGCGCGGCAGCGATGGTGGAGAAGGCAACCATTTTGATTGTTAGTTTTATAAGAAGTGAATGTGAAGTAAAGAGTGGAAGTGAATGTAGTTGGAGTTGGATGAGGACCAAGACAGACAAGATTTGGGATCTATATATACAAAAAGCTTGACCACCGGATAAGATGTTGAGATTGTCGATCTCCCTTGATTATATTGCTGGTGTCACGGCTCCTTGCTGCCATGATTCCCGGCGATTCGAACTACATTGAGATTAATGAGTTTGTTCAGCTTGGACTCCACTGTTTGTATGACTACAGTCTAACCGAGAGCCACGCATAGACAGAACACCGATTAAAGGTGGGGAAAGGACCGAAATTGTGGCGTTGTTCGCCGCTGTAATGCCTTCCAGACGTTTGCAAATGTTTCAAAACAATACCACCGGCAAAATGCATCGTCCAAAACTGACCTCTGGACTTGAAGCTACAGCCACAAAATATATTGGGTCGGGGTACTGTGATGAGACAGCTGACGATTTCAATCACACAACTCACATTGTACTGACCATCGATTCGGTTCTTGAACCGGTGGCTGACCGATTTGGCTGTGACTTGCAGTCTTCCTAATGTCCGTGGCAGCTCATTCGCCCTAAGCTGATATGAAACGTCGAACGGACCAGGGCTAAGGCGACTTCTGCCGTTCCTGCACCGCAGCTCTCCCCACTTGGCGAGGCTTACCTTTCCTCGGCAGGAGCTTGAAGTGACCTCAGGCATTCGCGATCAGGTTCGCGAAGGTCCCTGCGTTAGGTGATCCAGACTCTTGATGCGACCGGCGGCAACGCGCAACCGTGCAAAAGCAATCTCTTTTGTGCGGTCCGCTCGACTCGTGAGACGTTCTGACGATACCTTGTTTAGAAACTCATTCTCCATCCCAGCCCGACTATTCTTCCTCATCAGTTGCAAGTCTATTCCACTCTTTCACTACGCGGCTACGTCAAGCTTGAATGTTGCCACTCTCAGTTCTGCATTTGAGGGGCGGTATGGTTTGCGCTATGCGCAAGACTTACGCAATGAGATGAGATCTATGGAATGAGAGCATCGCACAATTTCTGGTGTTGGAGACTTCTACGTTTTAACAACTGTTGGGCGGCGGCTGAAGGTCGGCGGCTGTCAGGGGCTTGGTTCGGCCCTTCCTGAGGATTGCGATTCATGCGAACACCTGGGCAGTTTCGTAACACTCTTTGTTAGTTTGTGGGTGTGTCTTTCGGTGAGTAACTTGACAGTCAGGCGTCAGCCAGGATCCGAGGAGTGCGTGAGATCAATGGAGGTTGATCGCCAAGTGGTGCCTGGTGCTTGGTTTTCGCTTCGGGACTTGGTCCTGCAAGGCGGCCCATCGCATCCCCGCACCCCAAGATAAGCGGGGCGTCTGATCTACGAAAGCTGAAGTATAATAACGGCATGATACGTCGATGCAAAGAGGTCCTGAACTATTGCAGTCGTCAAGATACCTTTGCATCTCATTGATTCAATCTATCATTGACAACAATTCTTGACCAAACAAAAAACTCTACTCGCCACTAACATGCTTGACCACTTCGGCCTCGTCTCACCCACTGAATCCTTTTCCGATGTCCTTATATTCTACAATGCCGCTCTTGCACCTCTAAGCTACAAGCGGAAAGACTTCATACCTGATGCATTGGTCGGTTACGCCGCCGATGGTATGGACTTTGACTTCTGGATCCACAAGAGGGACGATCAAGCCAGAACGCCGGTGCATTTTGCCTTCCGAGCCCAGAACCACGATCAGGTCGATCAATGCCACGCGGAAGGACTGAAAGCTGGAGGGATTGATAATGGCAAACCGGGAATCAGGGAGATATACCACCCCAACTACTATGGTGCTTTTGTGAAGGATCCATGTGGGTGAGTGTGAGATACGCCTCCTTGACGTTTAGGATTTTGCGATATAGAAAAGGAGATCGCTGACACCTCGCAGCAATAATGTTGAGATCGTGATCCATACACCACGTCTCAGCTGAGTCGAGGGGAAGATGTCACAGGGGTGGACAACGCGTGACTTCATGTTTGGACAGGTGACAGCCATTTTTAAACACGTCATTTGCAATGTAACATACGGTCTGCGTTTAGTCCTACCGTTTGACTCGCTTTTCGCGGCTACATTATCGTGGAGTGGGCCTTCATAGTTTTTTTTTTGAGTCTTTGGTGTCAGCTTGGAAGCGGACAAAGGGTCGATGCTACACCGTCACGTGAACGACGTGAGGAGACGACAGACAATTGAATCCGGCGCAAGTAAAGGTTACAAATCCAAGTAAATGACACAATTTGTATTCGATACTGTGAAACGAAAATACGACGCGATGATACAGCAAAATCCGTCACTAAAGACAAACACATGGTGTTGGATCTTAGCGTCAGCACGCCTAGGGGAAAGAATCCTGCGATTACTGAACTTCCTTCGCGCGCCACTCCGAGGCCTTGGTCTTGCAGAAAGTGACCACTCCTTTATGACCTGCGTCATTTCTACCACCAGCAGCAACACACGCTTTGTTCGCCAGCTCGCGTTTTTGAGCGCATCTTTGTGAATTGTCAGCTGCTACCTGTCCCATGCTTCGCGCAAGCGAGAACTTATTCGGTATAGCCATCAATGCACTTCCTCTCCAGAGCCTCCTTGGCTTTCTTGCCGTCATCTTTCTTGCGAAACGTGGTCAAGGCGTTGCTCAGGCACTTCTTCTTGGCGGCTTTGTACTCTTTTGTCAGATCCTTCATCCTCTGCTCGGCAGCCTTCTGCTCGGCCTTTATCTTTGAATCGGTGAAGAACTGAGGAGCGAGCGAAGACGTTGTTCAAAGTATTGATGCCATTGTCGTTAGTCACGGGCGCTGCTGTGACGATTGCTGGGGCAGCCAACAGGAGCGCAGCCAGGAAAGACGTGATCTGTATGATGACAGGCGCGGTAGGGAGCGATTGGACAAAAGAATGTATTAATCGACTGTGCGTTACTGGAATGGAATGAACGGAGAGGCGAAGTGCGCGTGGTAATGCTGTTGATAGTGTGATGTCTCTCTCCTCATGTATTCTTATACATCACACGTATGCTCTATACTGATGCTGTGAGCTTCTCTGTATGGCCTTGAAGCATCAGGACTCAATACTAATAGGACGTCGAGCTCGACGGACACGGCGATTTGAGTTCCATCTCGGCGCGACGGAACGGCCCCCTGACACACATTCCGTTGATGTGACGGTAAGGCTAACTGGCTCTCCGGTGCGATGACTATATCCATCCATCTGCAGACACTGATGTGGCCCAGTACCGCTGTGGAAGCCGTCATGGAAGAAGCGCGCCAACCTTTCGTACATCCACGGTGATGATCACTCTCTAGCAATTTTCGAGTGATATCATAAGCGCAAATTCGTTGTGGGCATATCATGAAGAGGCAGGTATAGAGTCTCTCTATACTGAGAGCACGAGCGGCGGCGTGCGAGACCCGTCGCACATCTGCTGTAGGCTTGACTGACTTGTCAGCTGACGTACAGCGCTACCTTCGCGGGCTTGGTAGGATGTTAGAGGCTCTTAGCACGCCTACGCTCGTACCATGATCCATAAAATATATTATTCAGCGGCGTGAAGTCGCAATGATGAATCCATGAAAGTGGGAAGGTTTAGGGAAGTTTGGGCGGGTCGCTTCCCTGAGACTTTTGGTTGGTTCGGGCTCGGGTGCTCCCTCACCAGTGCGTCTCACCTTGTGTGTACAACTCCGAACTCCCATTATTTTCGGCCTTAAAAAAATTCATGCCTGGAGTCCTGAGGATGGGAAATCCATGTATTAGCACATTTTTGCGCATCAGTCTCGAAACCTGCCCCTCAATTCCTCCGCAACTCAATCAAAGATCACCGCCCTGACTTGCTTCAGACACGTCGCCAGCTACTGCGTGTGCAGAAGCATTGCAATCAACGACAGATCATCCGCCGCCGACTCAAGGCTTCAAGATGTCGCACACCGCGTTATTGCTGCCTGAAGTAGTAGCTGCGATTTTTGAGCGCTGGAAGTGAGGAGACGGGCCTGCTGTACAGCTGTCTCTTCGTCAATCACCTCTTCTTTGAAGAAGTAAAGAGGATCCTCTGTTCTAAGTGCGACTCTACGGGTGGAGTACATCCCGACATTCATGATCTCGGAGCAATGGTAATGCGATACGACATAGGTCTGGAGCGTGCACAGATGTATACCAATCCGGGGCAAGAAATGTCTTCTCATTACGGCAATTCGTTCACCGACCAATCTTACGTCGACCAAACAAGCTGACATACGGTGCTTTGTCAGCTGAAGTTTCCGCAGTTGGTGTCTGTTTGGTTCTGGGAGACTGAGCATGGAGCCACACTCAATATTGAGGACGTGATATTACACTATGCAAAGTCCAATCTTCTTCGACTTTGCGTTGATATTTGTGGCCCGCTTTCCGACAGCTTCTTCAGCAGCATGGCTAAAACGTGCTCAAGAATGGACTACCTGCTCTTACACCCATCCAAGATTACAGCTTCCCCAAGCTCGGTGGTTCAAATGCTGGAAAGAATGTCTAATGTTGACGCGCTCGACTTAGAGAGAAACTTTGGAAATGTTATCTCTTCCGAGGCCTTCAGGGTCATCGCTTCCTACCCGGCGCTCGACTAGGCCATTCTTCCAGTCGTCCCGTACGACTGTCTGCTCGCTCTCCAGACAGATGCAGACATGCATCTCTTTGCCAAACTCAGATACCTTTACATTGGCGCTACCACTGAAATCTTGCGATTGTATCATTAAGTTGCTCCTAGGATTGAAGCACTCGGCTTGACAAACGAAAGACTGGAGCGTACAAATGATGTTTTGACCGCTGCGTCGAAGTCCCAGCAGCTCACATCTTTCACTGCCCAGCTCAGCGCAGGCTCAGTTATCCGCGGCGAAGAGCTCGTTCACCTAGCTCAGGGATGTCAGGGCCTCGAGGATTTCAAGATTTGTCTAGACGCCTGATCCGACATCAAACCCTCCGCGACAGGTATTACAGACGAGCTCATCGAAAAATTGGCTCCATGGCTTCTAAACTTGAAGAGTCTTTATCTATTGTTCGAACCTGTCGATCAGCAAGGACCTGGGCGCATTCAGAGCGTCCGCTCGTTTGGACGTCATTGCAAAAGATTAGAAGAATTAGTCCTGGGCATTGGTCGCAACTCTTCCGCGGAATGGAGACCCATCTTTGGCCGCTAAGCTCGAGCAACTGCAGTTCCTGGTCAGCGAACACATGGAGATGTGCTTGACCATGGAAGAGTACAGCAGTCTTTTTGAAGATATGGCGCGATAACGCAAAAATGTGGCTGCCGCAGATCAACTTAATGATGATTCGCAATGCCGATATTAGGGAGGAGGCGTTCATAGACGCACTTGTCCCTGCGGACGAAGACGACAAGCTCTTGGATGACGGCAGGAGTTCTGTCGATGGAGCAGAAGCAAGGGAACTTACCGGATATATAAGCCAAGTAACCGTTCAGGATCAACGAGAAGCTGTCCGAGATGGCACAGTGATGGAATAACGATGGAGCACGGTGTTTGCATGAGGTTGTGGGGCGGAGTGTCGCACGAGCGCAGGAGCCGCCCCGCCCCTTTGCACATCCTGCAGCTGCCGGGTGAAGAACCGCCAAGCAACACGCGACTGCATCTCGTTTCGCCCCAAAAACCTCTCTGAGCGACAAATTGGAGATAATTCCGGTGCGTCCGCTTTCCCAACAAGTCTGAGCAGGTCCACGTCATCAAAACGGTTCACGCCCAGGCTCCCACCACCCCTCGCCATTGAGGCATCTGCATCAGTCCATCACGAAATCAGGGCCGTCAACCAATTACATGTGACGTCGTTGCCATGCACCGAGGACTGCTCCTACCAGAGATTGTCCAGCCAATTGTAAGAGCTGGCAAAAACGAACCCGGCCTACTCTACAGCTGCCTATTCGTCAACAAACTTTTCTCCCATGAAGCCTGCAGGATCTTGTGGAAAGGCTGCTATGGTATTTTTGGCGTCGCGCATGTGTCACCGTCAATTGGCGATCTTGGGCGTATGGTGCTAAACCCTCAAATTGGTCGCGAGCGCGCACAAATATACGCGAATTTCATTCGTGTGCTCATGTTCCAGGATCACCAGGAAGATTTCCTCACGTTCATGGAGCTAGGACCGGATGGCAGCAGACCTGGCGGCCACGCTGAGGAAGACGCGCTGTGGCACCCGCAACTAGGTCAACTCAAGTTCCCTCTGCTTGAAGACTTGAACATGTGGAGAACAAGAGGGGCTGAGGAATTCAACACAGAGAATGCCATTCTCCACTATATTCACTCTGGGCTTCGAGACCTGCGCGTGGATGCGAGCGGCCCTCTTTCAGATCGCTTCCTCGACGAGGTCAGTCGTCTGTGTCCTTGCTTGCAACAATTCGACATGGGCTTTCAGAACGCCACAATCTCGAAACAGGGTCTCGTCCGCTTCTTGCAGCAGATGCATCGTTTGGAAGGTATTCACGTTGCCGCGCTGGACAAGAGTTGGTCGGCTGCAGCGTTTGCTGCTGTAGCCAAACACGAGCGGCTCAAACTTCTGCATGTGCCACCAATAAGCGATACTTGGTTCGACGATATCGAAGTTTCTGCGCCGTTCCCAGCGCTGAAGGAGTTGTATGCACTTGATACGACTGGCAAAGCCCTGCTTCGGATGCACTCTGCAAATCCCGGTCTTGAGGTGATTCATCTATACAACGGCAGCGTTCCAGGCCCGGAAGATGTTCTTTCAGTAGTCTCCAACTTCTCTCGACTTATGACCTTCAAGTATCGGCCGAATCCCAGCACAGCTGTCTCGGGACGAGAGTTGGTGAGGTTGGCTCGCGGATGTCCCGAACTCACAACCTTGGCCCTCGGACAGGTCACCACTTCGTCGATTGACGAAGTCTCGAGTCTTTTTCTTGTCGACATTGACGATGGTGTCGTCCACTCGATTGCTCAGAGCTTACCTTCTCTAAAGAACTTTCATCTCATAGGCAGATGCAAGTTGTGTCCGAGCCTGAAAGGGGTTTTAACAGCTTTCAATCAGCATTGTCCCTTATTGGAGACACTTGAGATATCCTGTGGGTCCGATTGGGTCACGTTTGGCCACGCCAGCCAACAGCAATGGTCATTCGTCCATCTCAAGACACTCAGCCTCAGTCCCTCAGTGCACATGGACGAGGCTCTGTCCGAGGTTGGCTACAAAGCTTTGCTCCAACACTTCAAGTCCTTCGCTACCGGGTGGTTTCCAGAGATGCAGTTCTTCAACATCATCGAGGCAGACGATCGCGAACAAGCATTCAACGACTTTATGTATGAGGTAGGGTACAGACGAGAGAACGATAGTGATGTGGATAGCAATGGGTATGAGCAGGAGTTGATTGATGGAGACGATGGCGCGCAGTCACCATGTCAGTGCGTTTCTCGCGCGGGCTGTCATCGTTGCGGAGTCACTGAGGGTCTGACCAAGTCTAAGTTTGAAAGTGATTCGAGCACGACGAGTTGAAGACCGCACGATTCGGGAGCCTCCCGATGATACTCGACATTTGGTTGCGCCCCAACATCGGACAATCGTCTCAAGTTTGGACAGATCTGCGTCAACGCAGCGCAGCGAGATGGTTCTTCCGAACAACTATTGCGCACCTAATCGCCGCTTAGAGATATTGTTTGTCTCAGTGGCGAAAGATACGGCTACCGGCGTGGCTGAGACTTGCAGCCTCTGTATCCCGCAGTCCGAAAAGCGAGATTCCACGGCCAGATTGGGCCTGTACTTGTTTGTTGCTAGTTGCTCTGTGGCTTCCCTAGAGCTGGAATGTGGCGTTCTTCCGGCGCGCACGTGGGTCAGGTACCTCAAACCACCAGAATGGGCCTCAGAATGTCATAGTCAAGCCCTGCTACGCTTGGCTAAGCTTTCCAGCACGACAAATGGCAACGTCAAATCAGCCGCAAGAGGTGGGTCCAAGCCCAAGGACACTGCGAGGTCTCGGCACTGGCCGAAAACGGAAGCCTTTGTGTAAACTATCGAAAGAAGCACGTATGCGGCGTGTGCCATCATCAGTAGGGCGCAAGCCAACAAGGACGACCGTACGGCAATCAACGATTTCCGTTACTGGACAGCCTTGATGGCAAGGCTCAAACCAAGGGAGCTCACGACCTTCAAGCCTTTCACCCTTGGTAGGGAAATCCTTACAACTCCGACCGGGGCATTTTCCGACGCCCCAGATTTTGCAGAGTATGGAGTATGCGAGCACTAGTGCTCTTAGCTACCTATGGTAGTCCGCACGCCATCTCAGCCTCCGATGCAGCAACAGCGCCTCCCATTAAATACATTCCCAACCAGGGCACCCAATGCAACCACGTGAAAGGCCAGTATACATCTCAGTACCTGCATAAATTGTAGGCTACTCTGTGCGCGCTACTCTTTGCTCAGCTACCTGTCTGCGCTATGACATCTAGATCGACAAGTGCAGCTGCGAACAGGGCTTCCAAGGCGTTTCTGCAGCCCGCTTCGAGATCCTGACGACAAATTGGGTTCGAGCACGCAAGCACATCGTCAGTATTGAGCATGCTCAAGCGGTGATTCGAATGCGCTGAATAGGTCTGGATTATGATGCTCTCCTTGGCTGTGGAGAAGTTGGAATGCGGGCGGCTGGGAGTGAATCGATGGTATTGACGATGGCATGGTCCTATAAGTATGGGAGTATTCTCCCCAAAATCAACCACACTCTCCACTCATACACCAGTCGCTACTGTACTGTCGCTTCAGCTTTCTTCACAAGCCTATCGTAGATCAGTACCTTTAGTCACAATGCGGTTCTCCATCATCGCCGTTCCCGTCATCGCCGGTCTCACTACCGCACAGAACCCGTAAGCGCCAATCTATATTCCTTCAACATCAAATCTCTAATACATCCCAGCGCCTCCGCCGTTTCCAGCGCCCTCGCTTCCGCAGCCGCCAGCATCGCAGCTCCTCAAGTTTCCAGTGCTCAATACGCAGCCTCCAGCATATTGGTCTCTGCCTCTTCACGCGCCGCCTCTGCTGCTTCTGCTGCCTCATCCGTCCATTCCAGCGCCTCCGCCGCCGCCTCATCTGCGCGCTCAAGTGCCGCTTCAGCTGCATCTTCGTATGCTGCCAGTGCGTCTAGCCGCGCTGCCCCTGCCGCCTCTGCTGCTTCCCGTGCTAGCGGAGTGGCCTCATCAGCATCAAGCCGCGCTTCGTCTGCTTCGTCGCGCGCTACTAGCGTTGCTGGTGGAGCGACTGGTACGGGTACTCCACTGGTGCTGCTGTGCCGCGCACCCCTGAGGGGTATGTTGGTGTTGTTGCTGCTGTAATCGGTGCTGCTGCTTTGTTGTAGATGTGGTCTAGTGATGGATTGTAGCGTGTATGACATGATGAAATCATGATGAAATTGTTTAGGGTTGAAAGACGAGGCATGTACATAAAACAGACTTTGAGAATTAGAAGAAGTATACAGAAACTTGACTACATGAGCAGTAGAGAGTACACATGGACAGAACATCGTTGCTGGAGGCGACATTAATGTGCAACAAGGACATTGCATCAGTGTCTGTATACAGTGGCCGCCCGAGTCCTAACCTCTTCCCAGTTTATGACAGGTATACATGCATTTTTCTTCGTCTGTCCTTCCCATCGAGACATCGCCAACATGTCTGCCTCAAATGATACGTCGCTAGCTATGCTGTCCTTGGTCAGTGCCTAACTACCAGACTGTGTTGTGCTTGACATGTATCCATGTTAGAAGCGATGATTATTCCCGACCGCTTCACAGTATCCCGCAAAATCACCGCCGACTTCCTCTCCATACCTAGCAGATGCAACCATGCGGTGTCGATCTCACACTAACGCGTGTTCTATCATGGATATCGCTCGGCAACATCGAATTCTCCAATGCGCGGCGCAAAACCGCTAGCACCGATGCAAATGACTTTGGGATCCATCAAGCAGGCAAATACCTAGATCTACCTACAGGATCACATCTAGTAGATTTAGCGTGACGTTCGATATGCTACTCGACATGATTGGCTAAATCATCGTCTGGAGCTCTCTCTGTAGGAGTGGTGCGATAACACGGACGGGTGTCATGGACAGCGGGTACAAAGGCGCCATCGTCGATCCGCAAGGACTTCGATTGATGAAAGATGCGAGACTTACGCAAACAGTGTGACATCAACTGAGTGAGGCTGTGAATTGGTCCTGTGGGGTGTATCAGGGGAGTGTGAAAGTTGAGAATGGGGGGCCGCAAGGAGATAAGTCCATGAATTCTTTCATTGAAAACGACATACATGCTCGCCGCGGTTGAGTCTATGAGTTCCCACCCTTGGTACCGTTGGTCGTGCAGTGCACCTGGCTCTCAATCCCCGAGATACTGCCGCAGCTGTACAGATCTGTGCCAGAGGGCGACTTGACGTCGATGTTGGAAATGTTGATGTTCTTGCACACCGTCGGGCTCGAGCACTGCAAGTACCCGATGAGCGGGTCGTATTTCTTACTCGTGGTACCCTTGAAATTCTTGATTGTGACATCGCTGATCGTCAAGTTGGAGGGGAACTGGTTGCACAGTGTGATGTTCTTCTGCCCGTAGCACTGGGTGATTTCGATCGCGTAGTCGACGTTGGAAAGCGTCATGCCGTCGTAGGTAATGTTCTTGACCTCGCCGGATCCACCTCCACCCTGTAAATCGCCCGACAAGGCGGACGCAGCGCCCGGCCATACCTTGATGCGCGCGCCGTCCGAGGCGTTGGACATGGAGATGTTAGCGACGTAGATGTTTTTGACGATATCAACTTCGCCAACGTACTGGCCGAGCGAACCCACAGAAATACCGTGGGAACCGTTGCAGACAAGGTTCTGCACGACGATGTCGGTCGAGTTGGGCTTGAAGGAGACGCAGTCGTCGCCGTTGTCGATGTGCGAGTTCTGGATCACGATGTTGCTGCTACGGTATGTGTCCCAACCGTCGGTGTTCTTGGCCGGGTTCGAGGAAGTGCTGCCGCCGAAGATGTCGATGTTGGAGAAGACGACATCCGTGGAGTTGGCGACCAGGGTGTACCACTGCGGGCTATAGCGGAACTTCAGGTCCTCGATTGTAGCGCCCTTCAGACCGATGGCGCCGAAGAGGATGGGACGAAGGATGTAGATGTTCTTGGCATAAAGATCGTACCAGGCCTGGCCGTTACCGTCGAGTGTTCCGCCACCATAGACGTTGACATCTTCGCCACCAAGCTGGAAGAAGGTGGTGGCATTTTGAAAGGTCTGATAGAAGGCGTTCTTCTGCCAGTAGTCGGTGTCATTGGTAAACTTAATGGTTCCTTGGATGTCTGGCAACATTGTTAGCACTGCATCATGTAAATCCGGAGCTCAATGCTTACCAAGGTCAATGTGCTTGAGGAAAGTAAGATCGAGGGCAGTTCCGATGGTGTAGTTCTTATCCTTTGGAAAGACAACATGACCACCATTGTTGCAGCTCTTGATAGCACTCAAGATGTTCTTGGAGTCATCCTTGCCGTTGCCATTGGCCTTTACCGTGCAGGTCTTCTTGCGAGCTGGCGAAGCAGGGAACGGCTTGCCCGGGTGGTGAGGCGCAATGGGGTGGTTTGGGCGCTTGGAAGGAGTGACCTTGGAGTCACGTTCCTCGACGGGCGATGCGAGCGCGGCAGACGCAAGCGCGAATGTAAGGAGCTCAGAGACACGCATTCTGACGATTGTGCTATGATGTCCGGATGGAGGAGGTTGAGAGAGCCAGTATCTTCTTCAACGTGCGGTCGGTCCTGCTTAATATACTCATCACGACCATTATCTCGCCGCAGCGTTCGCCCCACAATGTTTCGAACGGGAGATGAGGGCGGAGAAACTCTCCCCACAATGCGGTTCTGTGTGCTGGGGTTCGTGGCGGGGAGGGTGGCTAGTGGGTGGCGCTAGCCCAGAAAGCTTAGCAGACTGCAAGCACGCTCGGCACTTGGCGTCGTGATTCGTGGGAAATAGTCAATCCCAGACCTATCAATCTTCCCGACATCCACACCAAGCCAGTAGCTCGGACATCATCCTGGGGTATACTGCCGCGCTATCGTTCCTCAGCTGGAACCCTCGCGGTGATGAACGCGTTCATGATACCGTGAATGCTGACGACGCTGTTAGAAACGCGCTCGCCAAGTCCCTCCAATCCGAGCAGCCGCGGACGATCGAATGCCGTGGGCGCAGTCAATTACACCTTGTATACGAAGGCATGTCCGGCACATGGAGCCTTCGATGGAGCACTGCACCCAAGCAATGCACTGTTTGAGTTGAAGATTATATTTGACCGTACGAGCGTTTCACGCTCAGTCTTTTAATGCACAGCCATGCTGGAATTCGATGGTCAAATCCAGCTCCACGCCCATTTGTACCTTTCGATCCACTTCAGTCGTAGATTCGTCTTTACGTGGAATTGTTGGCGATCGTGAACAGCTTTTCTCGTAGGCAGACATGCACCATCGTTATTCGTTATCGTCGATATCAAGCTCGAAATGGCACAAAAGCACCAAACAGTGCCTGTAAATCTTCGAATCTCTGCACGGCCGACCATCGGGAGAGCATGAGGTCCCAATCTCGGGCCGATATTGCAGTCTTTTGGCCTTTAATGAACATGGCACCGTGCAGATGACGGGCATCATGCCTGACGAGCTCCAGGGCTCGACAGAAGCGGATGTACCAACGACCAGGACCCTGGATTTCTACCGAATTTAGCTCGCCGTTTCATTGATAACCCGAGAACAATGCAACCACCGAAAAAGACGTCTCGGTTGCAATGCAGCATTGTGAGTGGGGTACGTCTTCACGTCCCACATCCTGGTCCGGTTGTCTATGCGACAAGGAGGCTCGACAGTACTGTACCCGCCCCTATGTCTGATCGCATACATATCCATTATCGAGGACGACAAATTTGAGTACGCACAGAACGCTGACTCTGTTTCTTCCGATTCTCATCATCTTCAGCAGCCAATCTTGCGCATTGATCTTCACGCGAGACTTGCCGCAGCAGTCGACAACCACAGGAAAAGCTCCCTTGGTCAGTCACGTTCTCACAGCGGTCGTCGTACTGGATCTTCCCTGTCGTCTCTTCACGCTTCGATACGAGTCTCATTCAGCCGCAGTCAGAGCTGATCGGCTCCGGGCCAATCATGGACCTCAACTCCACACCACAAGGCTGCGCGAGCCTTCCTTCGCTCGTCTCGATCTGCAAGACATCGAATGGGGTTTGAAATACCAGCTACGCCTGCGCCACGAACGCTCGACACTGGCCACAGCTGATGCATCGACTGTAAACGGACAATCATCACGTAGAGCACTGGCTAGAAAGCCTGGAAACTGGAGCCCGGCATGTATCTGGACTATTTTCGCAAACTAAAGATTCAATTGCAGGGGTCGATGTTAGGAATGACGAAACATTGCGCGATGATGTCTCGCAGGTCTTACGCCGCGCAATCGAAACGAGGAGAAAGATACATACCAGTGCATAGGGGATATTGAGAGGCAGACAGGCAGGTTGTCAGTCTCGATAGAGACTATGAAGACAATAAAGACAATGAAGACAACGAAGACTTTTGAATTCGATGATATCTATGTAACTTTAACATGGCTCGGACCGATGACACCTTACCAATCCGCATTGCAGCGAATGCTTACATGACGCCAAGCCCAGTAATACAATCATACAAGTAACAGCGCTGACCCAAATGCACCCTTATGTATCACAAGCGAGTCACTGTCCTCGCAAGGCTCGAACGTAAGGAAAGAACTCGTAGACCGTCAGCCAGATCCACGCCAAACGTAAGCAAAAGCTTACACATCACTAGCAAATGGTGACAGCCCCTCGTAGACGTTAATACCCATTGGGACATCCTGCTCCCAGTGATGACCATCGACAGGGGTGACAGGCGAGTCCGCGCTGGGAGTGGGGCTGCCAGCGAACAAGGGCTGACCTATGTCTTGCTCCGGCACATATGCAGCATCGCCGCCCCTGAAGTCTTGAATGGAAGGCGTGGCAGGGGTAGCGGGGGGCGAGGTGTAGCTGCGCGGCGGGGAGACAAGGTGCGACGCCGTGCCGAGCATAGGCGGGAAAGACACATCAGACGAGAAAGCTGCATCGTCCCTGGGTACTGTGTGCGGCATGCACATCTGGCGGTATGGTGAGTGAACACGACTCGAGTATGCTGAGGAGGGTTTGTAGACAGTGCTATCTTCCCACTCGCTACCATAGCCAACATTGGAGTATGGGTCGCTGCTAGGGATGGGGCGGTGGTACATGACAGTTTCACGAGCACGCTGGGAGCGGCGCAGATTAGCAGCACGACGAGCAGCATGGCCGCCCTTAGCACCAGAAGCTTGACGTTGAGGCTGGGGTTGTGTGCGATGTGAGCGTTTGTTGGGTGCTTTCGAGCGGTAGCGGGTCGTCGACTTGACACCTTCAATCAGCGCAGCCTCGGTGAGGCGCCACATGAAGCCCTTAGTGGTTGCATCGGTCGGGGAATCGACCTTCTCGAAAGCCTGGTAGATGTTAGTCGAGTATCAAAGAGTGCACCAGGAAGTGAAAAGTTGTGTCTGAAGTCAGACAGATCGCAGCGAGGGCGATACTTACCCCGTTCATGCTAAGATTGTGCCGTATGCTGTTCTGCCATCCCTTGGTCTCGCTGTGTGAAGCCTTGTCGGTGTGCCTCCTGAACCAGTCGTAGATGTCACGCAACACCATAGTATGGTCTGGAGCGTCAAGCAAGGCGCGATAGATCAGCTGCGCATATGGCTGCTCCTTATCAATAGGATCCTCCTCATGTCCGGTGGAGTAAGGCGTCGAGGCTCGAGACATATCCGAGTAAGGACTGTTATAATCGTGCTGATCCTCATGCTTGACGTGTACGCCATAGTGCATGTCCCAGTCGTCGTTGAGTTGTGAGAGCTCTGGAGTGGAGTAGTCAGGCAGCGAGGGAGTTAAGTGCAGCTGAGGTGGGGAGTGAAAGTAAGCTGCTGGTGGATAGGACGCTGCCATTTCGCTAGGGCGGCCGGCAAAGTCGATGGTCTGGAAGATCCGAGGACTTGTGTATTCAACCGGATACTCGATGGCACTATTGGCACTGTATGAGAGGTCATTGACGGCTTGCTGAGCGTACTTGTTGCAAGTCGGATTTGGAGCGAAGAGTGAGGGTGTGCAAAAAGTATCCTGGACAAGACCATGGTGAGGAAAGTGCCCTTGAGCTGACCACTGCATGGCTTCAGGGTCGAATATCATGGACGTTTGCTGTGTGCGGTTGTATTCGGAAGGTGCGAGTGCTCGGCTGGGAGTCGTCATGGGCATCGTCTCTTCGTAGGACTGAAGGGATGCGGAAGGTGAGACGGGTGTTCGAATAGAAAGTTCGGTACTGGGGATGAGTTTCTGGTCTTCTTGTGGCCGGATGTCTCCAGTTATCTCTGCAGGGGGAAGACTGCGGGGCGAAGTCGAAAGTGGCATTGCTGTTGAGCTTCTGCCTAATTCGGTCGGAGAAAGTATCGAAGAAACGATGTGATGTGTTAGCCAACGAACTTGTGAGACGGAAGGACTGGCAAAGATCGAATCTACCAAAGACCACAGAATGACGGGTCTGGTAATGAAGCGGCAATCAAGACATTTGTATGCTTAGCCAGGCACGGGCGTCGCGGATTGGGCAGAAAGCTCATTGTCACCCCACGGCTGCCAGCGTAGCCTGATGCTGCGCGCATGCATGGCCGACGGGCAAACAAGGAGTCGAAGAGTAGCATGGAGACACTTGAAGGCAGGTGTAGAGATGGTCACACAACGCTGAAGTACCGGACGCAAAAGACACGCAGGTCATAGCTCCGGGGCCGAGGTGGATTTTGATGCCGCATTACACTACCGCAGTGACAGGTCGATGCATATGCAGTCCCACAACAGCAGCCAACAATCTTCCGGTAGATGTGGTTCGGCAGCGGGAACATGCATGCCCAAGCCCCAGCGTGTAACACTACAACGGCCACGCATCGAGCGGTGGATTGACCGCTCCACAGAGCTCTTCCTGAAGATGGCCCCAAACGTGCCCTTCACGATGGAAATGAGGGCATGAAATCCTTACTGCCATCACGCCCTCCTCATAGCTTGATGAGACTCAAACAGCGCAGGCATAGCCGCTTCCATGCGCAATTATCGCCAGCAAGCAATTGTTATTGGTTTCCATCTAGCTCACGTGCAAACTTAACGCAAAGAAGACGCGTACAATTCGTTGATGTGCATTTCGCCTCAAGCAGGTACCCTGCAGATCCGGACTGGCCCCAGGTGAGTGCTGGGGCGACAGCGGCAGCGTCGCGTTTGTAGGTGACGATGAAGGACGTAACACAGGAAATGTCCGGTGAAAGCTTCATTGAAATTGCCTCATTCGCACTGACAGCGGCAAAAATCGCACCTGGTTGGTCGTCGATGTTGCCGCATTCGTCACCGCTCAAAAGGTATATACACCGCTGGCGAACGACAGATGGTGGTACTGTAGATGATACCTGGACGTCCAGTCGCTCTTGTAGGACATGTCCGCCGCTGATCACCGCTGCCGCGTTGATGAGTGTTATCGCATGGTGACAGATGAAATGAGGATCTTGCCAATAGACCCAGAGACGTCTAAGGATGCTATCGCTGTTGTCTAGCCATAACAACGCACATGTCGATGAGGTCAATCGCAAGCGGAAAGGCTGTCGGCTACTTTCGATAATAGATCTGCAGCCAGTCAGTATGAGCCTCGGTGCCGTACGGAAAAGACATACCTTTTTAAATTGGAAGTGCAGTTGTAATATGCCCTGTGCGTCGTTAGCCAATCCTTCGTTGTGACTGCGTACGTGTAGCGTCGACTGGTGTAGCATGACTGAGCTGTCAGACACTCACCTTATCGAAACTGCTCTTGAAGCCGCGCTCGCGTTTGGCGCTATAGTCCCACTCCTTATCCACGATGCGGAAGGCGATGTCCTCGTAGGGCGGCCCGGCGATGAAACGGATGAGGCAAGTGTCGTCCTCTCCGGCCGGAGCAAAGGACTCGCCTCTTCTGCGACCGTTCTCGCGTTCGATCTTGTAGGTGGGGGCTTTCGCCTTGTCGATGAGGTCTGGATAAAAGATATTGAACTTGTAGCCCTGAACGACCTTCGGTGGAGGATTGTCGTGGTCGTAGTGAGTCTGGTTGTACTTGTTCCACTCGTAGCCCATCTGCACACGGTTGAAATAGCGGGGCTTTCGGGGTTTGTACGTGCCGGCCCACTGTGGTCGCGCGGTTGTGACCTGTTCTTCGGCCGTAAAGACCTCCTCGCCCTCTTCGACCCCGCGTGCAACCTCCCGTTCGTAGAGGGCCATGGTGGCCTGCGAGTAGTCCTCCTTCTCGACGGGCGCGAACCGTGAGTCGCTGACGGTGGCCGCGCCGCTGCCACTTGTCTTGTTGTTGATCGTCACTTGGTCCGGAGCGGCGTTCTGTGATGGAACATAACCGAGCTTTTGTATCCTCTTCCGTTCGCTGGCCTGGAGCTGTCAGTGTGCGCGGACGGTTTGTTGAGGCGTGGCACTCACAATGTCCTCCAAGAATGTCTTCTCGTCCACCTGCTTCAGTGCTTTGTCCTCGGTGCTTAGCTTCAGCGCTGGCTCCGGGTCCAGTGACGCATCATAGTCCACTGTCGTCGCAGATGCGTTGCCCAGCTTCTGCTGCAGCTTCTCCTGAACTGATACTGCGGCTTCTGCCTGCTGCTTGCGTAGCGCCTGGAGCCTCTCCTTGACAATCTCCTGCGACACGCGCCGCAGCTTCGCCTTGGCCTTCCATATGCGCAGACTCCGCAGCAGCTGCTCCCAGTAGTCGTAGTCGATGGGCTCATCTGAGTCAAGCTTCTTCTTGACCTGCACCTCCAGTGCCTCCAGCTGTTCGTATGTCTTGGGCGCGAGGAGCTTGTCGATGTCGGCGGCGACCGAGTTCGTGCTGCGCGAGTCGTGCGACGCTCTCGATTTGCGGCGGAGGTCTTTGCAGATGGTCTTGAGCGCCTGTGCGAGTCAGCAATGCGCCATCTTGCGGGTGAGCAGGCTCACACACAATCCAGTACTCTCTGTTGCTGCGATTGGTCTCCAGCGTGAGGTAGTTCTCGATCTCTTTCTCCAGGTCTGAAAGAGCATCGCTGTCCAGTCCCTCCAGTACGCCCTCCGGGTCGACGACATCTAGCTCGTGGTCCTCAACCTCCTCGTCATGTATCGACTTGGTCGGGTCGATGAAGCGCAATGTGACGGCGAGCCAGTCGATGGGCTTGGCGCGGCCGCCTTTGACGCGCAGGGCAGCCCTCTTTTTTGCCTGCTGCAGCGCGAAGCGGTCTTCATCGGCGACCCAGGCTTCTTCTGCGGCGTTTGTCGACCGCTTTGAGGCATGCTCATGTGATCGCGAGTCGTTCGAGCGCTTTGCTGGTATTGTGGACGATGGCGGGGGTCGCTGGGGCGGCCTATCGCGACCATTTCGTTCCCAAGGTGGAGGATTGCGCGACGACATGTTGCCTGAGTGCTAAAGGTGTGGTGTTGAGTGTTGACCGCCCTCGACCGCTGATGTCGAAAATGTTAGCCATTCTGACGTACCGTACCTGCCGCGGCCGCCTGGACCCTTGCCGCACCTGCCGCCTAATTTCCGCAGCCCAGCACCGAGACCAGCGCGTCTTCACCATGTGCTGCAGGTATCAAAGAACAAGGATGCACTTTGCGGAGCTACATAATCGATGATGCGCGCTCTTGAATCCAGCATTGGTTACACCAGACCTTGAGTGCCATCATGTCGTCCTGGCGCGTCTTGGAGCTGTCTGAGCAGCCGGACGGCGAGCCCATTCCCCAGCTGCTCGTCAAGCCGTCGTTCAAGGCTGACTCCTACGCGGTCTTCCTCACATGCCTCACCAATATCTGGAGTGAGCAAGTCGATCTCCTTGGTATCGTCGACCGCGCTGCCGAGCAGCAATCACCCATCGAGGTCAGCAGACGGGATACCGCGCAGCTTACCATCCTGCTCGAAAATGTGGAGAAGTCTCTGGGAAGCTTACAAGACGCCGAATGTCGACTTACACGTGAAGGATCAGATGGCATCACATTGCATACTTCGATTCGCCTACCCGAGCCACTCGACTCCTTGACTTGGAAGTTCCATTTGCAGAAGCGTACTGCAGTGACACTAAAGAACGAGCTCATCTTGCCGCTGCTTGTTTCGTCACACATTCAGTATGAGCGCATCAACGATCTGATCACAACCATTAAAAACAAGGACAAGGCCATTACTCGCATGGTCGATCAATTCGAATCCAGCAACCTGGATCTTGCTGCAGCTTTCCCAAGCATAGGAGGCTTGAAAACAGGCCGCAAGTTGATCAAACGCGAACAAGCAGCCCGGCATCTGCCTGCACTCAGAGTCTTTCAGCAGGATGTTTGGAGACAAGAGACGTCGCAGTTGGTGGACTCGGATGTCACCACACTGGGCTTATTCCAAGAAGCTCTCGTTCAGTGCTCACCAGATGTACCGTCGAATCTGCATGCGACCGAAGGTGCCGAGGACTGGCTGAGAAATGTACCCAGCCGGCTGACTTTCGCCAAACCTGCGGTCAAAATCAAGGTCAGGGAACCCGCGCCTGTATTTCAAGGTCCTCCACGGCACGGTCACGAGTCGAGCCCTGTAGACGATGACACCGAGGATGAGTTTGAAGTGCACGAGAACTTCAAGGTAGAGCCAATCAACACCATCATGTTCAACGCAGGCTGATGACAGTACAGACACGCGATACGCTTAGGAAGACAGCGAAGGCCTCTGGGCCTACACCCTTTTCAGCCCAACACGGCAAAGCTGCGGACGACGCAGAGTCGACTGAAGACGATGATGACCTCGACGCACCATCACAAAGTCGGAACCAGAGACAGGCCCACTCACGCACCAAGTCGCACTCTCCTGAGTCGCCGCCTGAGCCAGCAACATCTCCTCCACCGGTTAGGAGGGCCAAGTCAAAGCCCAAAGGTTTCCGCATAGGAGGGAAAGTCAAGGAAGCTTCGCCAGACACATCGCAAGAGAAGGAGCCCACTCTGAAGGAGTCAGCTCGAGCATCAAGGCCGCCGCCTTCGCAAGCTGACTCGATTGAAACGTCTCCAAAGAAGTCTCGCAGGGCATTCAAGATTGGCGGGAAGAGCAAGGCCAGCCAAGAACCTGCCTCATCGCAACACGAGGCGACAACATCACCTACGACGAATCGCTTCCGGGATGCCAACTCGCCGACCTCAAGGTCATCACCACCGCCGCTGCCCCAGGAGTCGCAGAAGGATGCGACGCCAATTGAGGAAGTGTATGAAGAGACACCAGAGGAGAAGGCTGAGCGGAAGAGAGCCGAGCTCAAGCGTAGGAACGAGGAGCTTGCTAGGAAGCAGGCGCAGCATAAGAAGAAGAAGCGCTTTTAGAACCTGAGCAGTCCGCCATTACAGTACAGCAGATGATGAAAGCATCGAAACCTAGTTCCTGAAGCACATCTAAGAGTGGAGACTACCTCAAGATCGCTTACTGACAATTTGAGCCCGGGAGGCAATCATTTCCTTGTGTTGGTCTCGAGCTGATGGACTGCTGTCTAATCTTGGTTATTGGTTGTCCACTTCCTTCTTTCACTTAGATCGAGCTACTTTCCGCTTTCCACCCCACGTGGAAGCCCTTTCCCTATGAGATCGACCTTGTATTGGTAAACACACGCCACCTTTGAACTTGGCAGCTTCGATCTTGAGCGCGTCGCGGGCGACAATCGCTACCCAGCGTTATGTGTGTGTATCACTACCTCTACTTCTCAGCGTGTCACCACGGTGAACTTACGCTCATCTCCTACTGCGACAAGACACAGGAACTGGGCTTGGCTAATACGTGCGTACATCCACAACAATACACTAAGTTGTCTGACAGTCTCCAGGAACAACCTTTCGCTGCACGGTATTGGCAACACGTGCAAACAAAAGTCTACTTCATCGTCATCACCACCTTCTGCAAGCTATCATAACGCTTCACATTCGCATGGTCAGCAGTATCAGCAGTCTAACATGGCAACATTATCGCCTTCGAAGCCTCGCCCGATGCGTGGTTGCGGTCCCACGCCGATTCAACATGGACTATCATCACCTCAGCGCGCTGCGTTCGTCCCACGTTCCGCGCTTCCAGAGCCTGGGTTCCAGGATCCTGCGCCGGCATCTCTATCTTCAGTATCATTGTCAGTGATGCAAGCTATACAAGCTTTCAAGGGCGATGGTGCACGTGACGGCGCCTTCCTGCTCTCCACAAACGCGTCTCGTCAAGGTATGTCTACATTGTTTTCACCTGGCGCATTCGATCCGAGCGCATTGATTGACCCAGTGATAGAGTATGAAAACAACGCCACCTCTGTCACCAGCACCTCGATTCGCAGTGGTTGTGGTTCTGACGAAGAGATCGTGCAAGGATCATCTGAGGCGAGCGTCGACATCATCACCGAACGCGACGCGATGGCGAACAGCGATGTCTGGCCAGCCAGCCCTCGCAAGCCACTTCCTGCGCAGTGGTTCCCTTCACCTCGGTCGCCTAATGTGTCGACATCTCAAAGAACGAGAGCCCCTGGCAACACGCAGGCTTCTCCGGGTGGGTCACCCATCGACCGCAGATCTGTCCGAACGACGCGCAGCTCGATCGACTTTGGCAGAGCCCACGCAGAAACCACTTCGTTCCTCACGAAAGAGGCCCTTGATGCTGTCGATGCCAATATAACGAATCCGGCACTTCGCCGGAGCCCTAGTAAGATTCAGCGTTCGCCGACCAAAGTTCCCTGGAACAGTCCTACAGTATCACCAAAGATTGGAGGTCTGCGCCAGAGCGGTGCATCGCCGGCGAAGGGTTCTTCACCACGGCATGCACACCTTGGAGTCCACGCGACAGTTGATCACGGGCGCGCTCCAAGTAGTATTGTCTCTACCGGAGCGACCACGTTTCACACTGCTCATGGCTCGCCGGTAAGAAGCTCTGCTTGCTCTCGGAGCAGCTTCTCATCAGCAGAAGACTTCAATGACAGTATCCGCTTTCATTGTCCTGATTATATAGCTGATGTCAACGTTGAACAGGTCGATCATCCTAACAGCAAAGGAAAGACCATTGCCATGACAGCTACCAAGCCCCCGCCTCGATCGCGCAATTCGAGGCCGGAGCTTACAATTCGTATCCCAACCTCGGACACCTCTTTTGACGCTCAACAAAGATCGGCTTCACCCCATCTTTATGTCACAAGCAGCACGGCGGTGCGTGTTGACAAAGATAACAATTCGAGACTTGAGCATCTCGAAGGCCTCCACGGAAACACAACATCATCACGCATCCCTCGTATGTCCATCAGTAAAGGAAGCAGCGCTCGTGCCCCTACACTCAGCTCTACGCTGAAGCAGACAAAGTCTCTTCAGACACTACAGTCGCCCAAGGCTACAAATGGCAAGAGAGAGCTAAAGGCCGCAACTACCTCCAAGCCAATTGGAACGAAGTCATCGCGTCATGTGCGAACTGTTGATGGTACCGGGTCAACACCAATCTTGTCCAGCTGTGAGAGCCGCGACTACAGCGCACTCGCAAGTGTCGGTGGCATAGCAACAACAGACACAGGGCGCACAACACGTGCTAGAGGTATCGACTTGCTCGCTTCGTATCTGCAAGACACTGCACTTGAAGCTACTGGGCCACCTGAAGATATTTCACTTCCGACTTCGGCTACAGCGTCTCGAGCAGCGTCTCGAGCGACCAGTAGCTCCACTGTCAAAGCTGCACAGAGTACTGACAATCTGGCGAGAACGCAGTCTGTAGTCGCGTCAAGTCTCAAGGCCCGAAATTCATCCGGTACGTCTCATCACCCCTACAGAGTCGCCGTTTGGTGCAAGTACTCACATTTGTGGTAGGTAACGTTCGCTCCAATGATGCAGAGAATGAGCACGACGATTCAACAACGGCTCCGCCAACTCGGGGTCGAAGCGCGCAATACCAGCCAGCCACTCGTCGCACGACCGTTAGTGAGGTATCGATGCAATCGAGCTCGACTTCGGATCTGCGCGCCACCGCGACCGAATTCGTTCCTGCCCTCAAGGACACATCGAACAGTTAGTGATTATGTCCAGATTTTGGTATCTAGATATTGACGTGACTCAATAGACGTTGCAGACATTCAGCCACCTCCTAGTCTACCAGATCTGTGCTCTCTCGATGGGTACGGCATCCCATGGTTCTATCACATGTATCCGGTACAATGGATATTCCCACCGATTTCCAACAAGAATCGCTCGAAATTCCCGAAAAAGCTTCGACCGAAAAAGCAACAATCCGCCATCGATCCTTCTGCTGTAGAGCCGAAACACAGGCCGGACACACACGATTTCACTCGGACGGAGAGCACTACAGGTACAAGCGTCACAGATGGGACCACTTCCGCGCTGAGTGGTTTGAGGAACGATAACACTACGCCACAACGCCAGACTCCGGACGTTGCGTCAGACGACATTCCTGAAACAGCCACTTTGCCTTACTCGAAGCCTTTCGCTGGCCCTTTCTCGTCGCAACTCGACATGATTGCACACCAAGCTGCTCTCCAGCCCAAGACGAATGTCGTGCAGCCACTCAGGGTTGACTTGACCACTATCAGTAACGTATCCACACAATATGGGTACCTTCGGGATCCTGTACAAAGCTACAACACATTACTCTCTCGACGACGCAATACACGAAACATTGGTAATGGACTGTATGGTGGTCGTGGTAATGTTGGAATACCTCTCTACGCAACTGCTCCTTTCCCTATGCCTGTTCCGCCGATGGGAAAACCTATCGAGCAGACTGGAGGCAGTCACACCTCCGTTAGATACACGATTGGCAGCCAGGGGTGTGGTACGATGGAGATCGAGAAAGCCGCCGAGTACGGCGGTATCCGGGCCTGCAACACTTGCGGACCGGATCACTGAGTACCATAATGGTCCTTTCTGAAAGTCAGTCGGAAGTTGGGAGAGCTGGAGAGGTCTTATTGATATCACATGCATGCTCTGTAGGCATGATCATCGAACATTGCGGGTTTGGTTTTCCGGAAGGCCGTAAGATGCACTCGTTTGATCATCACTGTATTGGATAGGCAACAGCGATAATGAACATGACTTTTCACGATGATGCGCACTTCAACACCTTCATGACAAGCTAGCTGTGTTATCTCCTGATATTTGAGACTTCTCGCTTGGCGCATCTTGAAGGCTCCTTGATGTGTTCACATGTCTCTATCGTGTCGTGAGATTTGCGGAGATTCTGTCTTGGCCACAAGAGTCCATGCTCACATCAGAGCATGTTTGACGACATGATTTCCATCGATCGAGCATGCAATAGCTCCGTAAATGCGTCTTCGCTTTGATCTGGGCGACAGCCATGGCCATGGCACGACGATTCGCAGAATCTGAGTGCCAGCGAAGGCGGAAGACCCGAGTGATCAAAGATGGAGGGTTTGTACAATTCTACCCGAGCGCAGGTTAGGTTGGGTATGCTCATTGAGCGCTGCTGAACAGAGTTCGAGATTCCAAGTTTCAGGTATGGGCGACCTTGGGTGTAGAACAACACTCGTGAGAGATAGGTCGGACAAGTGAATGATAACCCATGGGACAGAACAATCATCTCAATCACTCTGGGCGGGTGTGATTGGAATGTTCGAGCTCACGAGTCATACGATCGTATTGCTCGATGTCTTGTATTGTCACCTCTCAGAGATTCTCGACACTAGGCAACCTCGAGTAACGCAAGGAAGGCTTTGTGGAGGATGACACAGCGTTGGAAGGTTCCAGGACATTCAATTCCTCGCTCCGGGTAACCATCCGCGCGTGTTTCGTATCAGTAATGTCCAGTACAGCGAGGAGGTCACCAGACTGAGTGATGGGAATGGCTTCATCTGTGCGCGCCCAGGTTCCGAGACCGAGATTTTCGTGTGCTAGACGCTGCAGCTGCAATGTCGAGCCAGCTTGCCACTCAGCCAGGTTGTAGACAAGCTGCTCTGTCCGTAATTGCGGAACCCGTATCAGGAAGCCGAGAAGCTCCTCTGCAAATGTCGAAATGAGCATCAGGATACATCCGACTATGACAACTACACCTAACGTCGACGCACTGAACGAGTAATGATTTGGAGATCGAATTTTCTATCGTGCTTGCGTCAGCATTGCTCCCGCGCTTGCTGGTGAATTTACGTGCCTGACTTCTGCAGCTTCGATAGCAAGAGGTTGTATTGTCACAGAACATTCCTTGCCCAAGGTCTAGTCCTCTTGCATGTTCGACCACTGCTGACTGGATAGCAGCGAGGCTCGCTTTGTATAGATACTCGCGCTCCTCATGCCAGTGATCTTTTGGTAGAACAGCAGTTTGCATGTTTCCAAGAACAGTGTTTCGCGCAAGCAGCGTGGGCACAGATGGTATGGCGTAGTATACGTCTAGGTATCCTGCTCCAGCGGTGCTGAGCGTGGAGATGAATGCGCGCATCTTGGATTGCTCCTGTACATCAGGCCATATTCTGGTTATGGCATCTTGCGTCTTGTTGTGCTCAGCAAAGCCGTCAACACAGGCGGTCGCCTCCGGAAGAGCGGGGTTGCAATAGAACCTTCGGACAGCACAGCCCAAGACTCCAACCGGCTCATCTGCGACAAAGGGATGACTCGCTTTCGACAGCAGCGAGTGACTATTTGCGACGACCGTTGTTGCCGAGAACCAAGGATCTTCTGTTGCTTTGTCGTACAGCATGTCCGATCCATCTAAGAAAAGCAAGGATAGCGAGCCATTCGACAGTGAAAGCTGATGTATGGGCTCTATAACTGAATCTAGTTTGGAATGCCATAGAAAACTGCTCATAGTCAGCAACATATCCTCCAGACGTCTGGTTGTAAGCATAGAGTAGATTCCACTCACAGCACGTTGTAGTTGGCGGTTGTGGTAGAATCGAAGGCCGGGGTCTCTTTCAGCTTGACCTCGTGAACGTGACTTTTGTTTCCTCTTGAACCATAACGATAAATACGAGTTTCCTGCGATGTTTTCGAATCTCTGATGGTCTCCGTAAATCCACTTGTCATCAAGGGTGCACAGTGGGTTGCATGCCTGACGGTAAAGTGCGGGCCCGCATTGAGCCCTAGGTCTTGAATTGAGTCAAGAGCTCCGGAGTCGAGCAATATGTTGCCAAAATTTGACTTGCATATATCGCGTCCAAAGGGACACGATGCATTACGATCTGATGAGTATCGCAGTCTAGGCACTGCAAAAGAATCGCAAGCCTCGGTTAGTGGGATGCCATCGTCTCGATAGCATTGAGTTGCATATGTGAAAGCGTCTACACACTTTTGGCTCTGATATTGCATCACCGTCCCTACGTTGATGGAAGGCGTACTATCATTCATAGTCAAGCCGCATCCGCGGCCAGCAATAAGAACTACATTATCCGAAGCTGTCAGGATTTTCGACGACAGCAGGCCTTCACCAGGTCAACATCATGTCAATGCCCAGCGAATGCTCTAAGCTTACCTGCAGCTATCGACGCGGCCCATGTGAGGCATGCGATGAGTGCGATGGGTAAGGTCATGTATTGCACGCCATGCACTCTATCACGCCACACGTACGCGAGCCGAAGAAGATCCACCAACGCATCGCGTGCCAATGATTGATTCCTCAATATTGCTTGTCTCTGATGATAGCATCCGTCTTGGCTGCTGGCGGTCGAGCATTTGGCATGCAAAAGAAATCGAGTAATTTTCCATAAACTGCGGGCTGTTGCGGCAACGAAGAGGGCGAGGAAGGCAATAACAAGACCACCTGCTTGGCGGTCAAGTGTGAGTCTAGCACTAAGTGTGACTTCTGGCGACTGGTTCACCCAGAACCCTTGATAGACGTCCTCGTCGATAGACCAAGTGGGCAGTCGAAGCGGCATGACTGGATGTGCAGGAAGTGGTGCGTACAACTCGTAGGGCAGATGGTAATATGACTCACGGCCGACTTACAGTACTTAGCCAAAAGTCTGTTCGCCCGAAACGCACAGGCCATAACCACCCCACAATCCTCTAGAGCAGCACCTTCTTTAACACCCTAATACTCTATCTAGATGAGATCTTTTGGCACTAAAATTTCAGGCAATCGTATACGCGGGGGTGAATTATCAAAAGCGCAGCAAGTATATTGCTTAGCGCAGGTTAAAGCTGGTGTGTGTTACGAACCTGAAGATCGGGGCACGGCAGAAGATAAGAGAAGAGAGGAAATGCTGACACCCTAGAAAGACAACTAAAGGTCTTTAAGAAGGTTAGCATTATAGACTAATAACATGTACCCCGCATGTTCTAAAGTCTTGGCGGAACGCTATATTAGAACATATTACGTATGTTCTAGGAATTCTACAATGTTCTAACGTACCTCACGGGCGAGCGGGTCACACGAGCGAGCGGGTCACTTTTGCCAAGACCCCACCAAAACTCACTCTATTATGGCCCAAAATACCAC
>BCGR01000024.1:395458-609968 GCA_001599375.1 Phoma herbarum
AACTAGTACAAAGACGAAGATCTACCCTAGAACTAGGTTATTAGCATCTCTAAAAACAGCTAGACTACTAATCAGCTTACCTTTAACTAGTTAAAGCACTTTGATGCGCATTCAAAGGGGCGTACTATCAGCACCTACCATATACTAATTGTTAATGGCCATAAGAGCCACAACTCTGTTCAATTCCAGCAATACTGCAAAAATAACAAGATTGTCTCTGTATATATACCTCCGCACTCATCGCACCTTCTGCAGCCTCTTAATATAGGCTGTTTTGCCCCTCTAAAAAAAGCCTACACGCGCCAAGCCGAAAACGCTATGCGCAACCAAATCAACCACATCACAAAGCCAGAGTTCCTGCCATGCTTTAAAGCGGCCTACAATGCAGCAATTACTCCTAGCAACATTCTAGGAGGGTTCCAAGGCGCTGGACTGGTCCCTTTTGACCCAGATCGGGTCATAAGCAGCCTTGATGTGAAGCTGCGGACTCCATCACCACAACTCCCTGTCAACGAGGAGCCCTAGCAGTCGCAAACTCCAAGCAATACCCTAGAATTTAAGTCGCAATCAACTCTAATTCGAGACAAGTATAAGAAGGATCAAGGCAGCTCCCCAAACTCTATTCTAAGCGCAATTAAGCACTACGCAAAGAGGGGAGCAATTCTATCGCACAAGCTTGCGCTTGCACAAAAATGGATTTGTGAGCTTAAAGCAGCTGCTAAGGCCACTACGCGACGCAAGTCATACAAAAGAAAGCAAATTCAGCAGGAAGGGAGCCTAGTAGTTGAAGAGGGCCAGCAATTAACAGCTCTAAAGGAGTTTAGGGCGCGTGGTGATAGAAAGAGGGCGAAGAAGCAGGTGCGCGCTGAAGTAGGCAAACCATCCCAAAGACGCTGTAGACAGTGCAACAAGACTAGGCACAATGCGCGAACGTGCAAGAATAAAGCAGAAGAGGTCTCTAAGTAATAATACAGCTTGTTTTGCCTTATGCAGCGCCAATTTGTGGTATTTTGGGCCATAATAGAGTGAGTTTTGGTGGGGTCTTGGCAAAAGTGACCCGCTCGCTCGTGTGACCCGCTCGCCCGTGAGGTACGTTAACCTATTTAAGGAACAGATTTAACTTATGTTTAGAGTTGCGAACAAACTAACAATTGCTTGTCGCGAGATTCAACGCATTTAACAGGACAAGTCCGCTGCTGACTATGCTGCTGAGTTTTAGCAGCTGGCTACGTATACTAGTTAGGACGACACTGCGTTGATGACTATGTTTCGTCAAGGTCTTAAACTCAAAGTAAAAGAGGAACTTATGCGCACCGCAGCCTCCGTTAACACTTTTGACACTCTAGTTAACGAAGCTATTAGTATTAATATTCAGCTTCACAAGCTCTAACAAGAGCTCTGAGATAATCCATGTGCGCGCGTTATCTTAGTTAATAAACGCTCGCTGCTACGCAACCTATAGCGCAATAACCTGTCTAACTAAGGACAGCGCGGAAACTAACACTACTTGAACAGTAGCTAGCGTATCTATATGGACACGCACAGTAGGTACTATAGACCTGCGGCTATAGACCTATTGAACATTAATAAGGGACCTGATAGGTAGAATAAGAAGAGCAAGAGAAATAACTAAGATAAGTCTAAGTTAACTTGCTACAACTATAGCAAGATAGGATATTTTGCTAGGGACTGCTAAATAAAGAATAAAGTTATTTGCTAGTTAAATATACTTTCCTGTAACAAAATAGATGCTAGAGATAAATAGGAAGTTCTCTCTAAGAATATGAGCTGTCTTATAAAAGATAATGATTCTAGATCTAGTAGGGAAGAGACCTTAGATACTAAAGAAGCTTACAAAGAAGCTTACGACAGAGTGCTAACGCTATACTAAGAGGTAGGCGAGCCTTTTATGCTACAAGTAACCTGTTTAGGCGATGACATTAAGGTCACTAACAGACGTAGGCAAAGGCAACTACTAAACATCTACTATAACAAGTATCTGTTACAATGCAACTACGAAGGCAGGAATTAGTGTAATTGCGCACTTAAAGAGTCTAGAAATGTAGAAGTTATTGTACAAAAAAATAAACTTAGCTACGCACTAGATAGATAAGAACTCTACTGCATTAACAAGCATGATTTTTTAGTTATAAAAGACTGGATTATAAAGAAGTTCTGTTTCTATTAAGATGTAAGTACTTAGACAGAGGACCCTGTTGCAGAACTTAGGTTTTAGGAGAACTGCGAACGAGCTCTTGTTGCAATTAACAACCTACTTAAGACTTAGAACGAATAGAATAGTGAATGGATTAAGAAGTAGGCACAGAACAACTAAGCCACTCTTAAATAACTAGAAAAATCTAATAGAGATTAGAAGAGTCTCTGCGAACCAGACTTTAACAGGAAGCTAGTTCTAGTTACTAGCCTAAGACTATAGTACGACCTAGACCTCTAAAACTACAATTATAGGAAGCTATTCTGGACTGCGTGCTATTATAACTACTGCCTAATTTATTATGACGCTAAGATTAGTGCTAACTAGTTTTCTAGTATGGGCGCGACTTGCTGTAAGCTGTGGTATGACTGCACTAATGACACGTGCGAAGTACACCTGTGGGACAAACGTTCTAAGCTGCACTTCCTAGGCATGGACAATCTGCAACAGATTATCTAGATGCAACTAGTTATTAATGGTAGCTGCTACAATATTAATTGGTAGCACTGTTTGAACAAGGATTGCAACCTGCATCGCGCTAGCAAGCACAACTATAGATTTAGAGATAAGGAGCCTTTTTTAGAATTATGCCTATGAGCTCTAGGGATTGATCCCTTAATTCTATAGGGGCTAATCTACTTATTAAACTTCTAATTATACTAGGAGGAGTTGTAATGACAGCATTGTTGGATTCTAGAGCATAGTTAAATTACGTCTCTTTACAAGCTGTGTAGCGAGCTAGACTTAAGCTACAGCGGAAGCAGAACCCTTACCTGCTTAGAGTTGCTAATGGAGAATTAATGCCGAAAGAGTTAGAAGTAACCTATAAGGTACTGTCTGTAACTCTTAGAATACAGAATTATAAAGAGCAGTTGGACCTAGACGCGCTAGGAATAGCTACTTACGACATTATACTAGGCCTGCTATAGTTACGAAAGCATAATCTACAGATTAATTAGAAAAATTAATAGCTTTTGTTTAACAGGTGTAGATGCGGCACTACTACACGCTAGCCTACGCGACCTACGCTAGAGTTAGTAGATAAGAAGGAGATTAACAACATCTCTTTGACACACAAGACGTGCTAAGATAGAGTAGTTGATCGTGCAGACTAGAAGAGCCCCTCTGCGACGATTAAGGAGACTAAGAGTGCACCTCCTGCTATACTAGACAAGTACTGTTAGTACGCCTAGATGTTTAAAGAAGAGTTATCTGCAAAAGCGCTACCTAAGCATTAACCTTAGAATTGCAAGATTAAACTTATAGAAGGGAAAGACCTACCCTTTAGGCTAATATACTAACTCTTAGAGAAAGAACTTGAGGAGTTAAAGAAGTATATTAAAGAGAACTTTAACAAAGAATTTATTAGAAAATCTAAATCTCTAGTAGGATTTCTTATTATCTTTATACTAAAAAAGGACAGCAAGCTAAGACTTTGCGTTAACTACTAAAAATTAAACAATATTACAATTAAGAATTGTTACCTGCTACCTAACATCACAGAGCTGTAAGATAGGCTCTTGGGAGCGAAGTTTTTCACTGCACTTAATCTACGCAGAGCGTACAATCTTATACGTATAAAGAAAGGCAAAGAATAGAAGATGGCGTTTAGAACCTATTATAGTTATTTTAAATATATAGTTATGCTATTTAGGCTAACTAATGCACTAGTAGTGTGTTAGGCGCTTATTAACAACACTCTACAGGAGCACCTAGACATTACTATAGTAGCCTACCTTAATAACATCCTAGTGTACAGCAAGATACTAGAAGAACATAAGGTCTATGTACGACAAGTGTTAGACTGCTTAGCAAAAGTAGACCTTAGGCTAAAGCCTAAAAAGTGCGAATAGTATAAGAAAGAAGTAGAGTTTCTTAGCTATATTGTAGGAAGATATGGAGTTAAGATGAGCAATAAAAAGATTTAGGTTGTAAAAGATTAGCTAACACCTACCTTAGTTAAGGGAATTTAAGAATTTCTTAGGTTTATTAACTTTAACTAACGCTTTATTAAGAACTACTTACTAAAAGCCTTGCTGCTTACTAAACTTACGCAGAAGGACACACTATTTAAGTAGGATATAGGACAGAACAAAGTTTTCAAGATACTTAAGCAAGCCTATGTTAAACTACCTACGCTAATCTTATTCACGAGCGGAAAGCTGCTGCAAATAGAGACAGATGCCTCAGACTTGGCATTAGGAGCTTGCATCACACAGGAACGAGATGGACAATGGCACCTGATAGCCTACTACTCAAGAAAGTTCACGCTAGCAGAAGAACGCTGCAATGTGCACAATAAGGAACTTATAGCCATTGTCGACGCGTTACAGCACTAGAGAGTTTACGCAGAAAGCTGCTTAGACTTTACTATTTATATAGATTATAAGAACTTAGTATAGTTTATAACTACTAAGGTTCTGAACTAATGATAAGTTTGCTAGTTAGAAATACTTAGTTAGTACAAGTTTAAGATTCTATATATACTAGGAAAGGAGAATAGCAGAGTAGACGCGCTTAGTTAACGCTATAATCTTGCAGGAGAAAAGACAATTAATAAATTCGCTATTCTTAGAATTAACAATAATAGGTTACTTAGACTATTGTAGCAGCTTAACTAGACTATGTGCATTACGCCAGATAACAGCATTCTAGCATAGGTACTAGAGGACCTAGAAAAAGAAGTTATAAGCTATTACTATAATAACCTACTTTATAGACATCTAGGTGTTACATAAATAATAGAACTTATTAAGAGATATTATAAGTTTATAAATATGCAAGATAAGGTTAGCAAGTTTATTAAGAATTGTGTAAGCTGTTAGCAAAATAAACACAGTACGCACGCTAAGTATAGAGAAGTATAAGCAATAGAGCCACCAACAGCACCATAGACGAACATCACAATAGATTTCGTTACCCAGCTACCAATCTCCAAGGATCCTGTGACAGGATACGACTACGACTCAATCTTCGTCGTAGTAGACCAATTCACTAAGTACGCTAAAATAATACTGTTCAGACACAGCTACACTGCAGAACAGCTAGCGCATGTCTTTAAGAATCAGATTATTCGCTACTATAGTATCTCTAAATTAATTATTAGCAATAGAGATAAGCTTTTTACGTCAAACTATTAGACTACGCTTCTAGCAGCGATAGGTACTAAGAAGAAGCTCTCTACAGCCTATCATCTGCAGACAGATAGATAGACAGAAAGAGTAAACTAGATAATAGAGACATACCTCTAAATCTACTGCAACTAGCAGCAAGATAACTAGGTCTTGCTACTGCTTATAGTATAAATTGCATACAACAATAAACTATTAGAAGCAACAGGCTATTTGCTGTTCTTTGCGAACTATGGCAGACAGCTAAATCTCTTTATAAGATTACTAGACAATAATATTTAAATAGAATTAGCGATAACCTTAGTTAAAGTACTAAAGGAAGTACACTAAAAATTGCTTAATAACATTGCTAAAGCTTAGTTAAGGAGTATTTTTTATGTTAATAAAAAATAAAAAATAGCGCCTTTGCTAAAGGAGAGAGATAAAGTATACCTTCTTACAAGAAACTTACGCACACAGTAGCTAACAAAAAAACTAGACAAAGTTAAGGTTAGACTATTTTTTATTTCTAAGCAAATTAGCCTAGTTAACTACTAACTTAAGCTACCTAAGAATGCAAAGATCTATCCTGTATTCTACATTTCGTTGTTAGAACTAGCCAACCCTAGAATACTAACCTAGAAAGACTTCTACTACTAAGCTAATAGTGAGGACAAGTAGGAAGTTAAAAAAATAATAACATATTAGAGGAAAGGACAAGAATTTAAGTATCTAGTTAAATAGTTAGGATACCTAGAGTTAGAAAGCACATAGGAACTAGTTACGCACCTTACAAACTGCTAACAACTCTTGTCTTGTTATTATTAAACAACAGGAACCCTAGATCACTCTCTAAGACGGACGGCATAAATGCACTCTAATCAAGAGCCAGGGAGCTAGGCATTAAGTCTTCCTCTAGCTAAGCAACGTCTTAATTAATGTTTTTAATGGCTTTAAGGGCCTTAATGTCCTCTACGTATTTTCTAGCTTTGTCTACCTACTGTTGTTCTTGACGCTTTAATATTTTTCTTTGTTTACAGACACAATCTTTTTTGGCGCGAGCAGCTAGTATCGCTTGCAGCGCCGCAGACTCTGCCTTATTAGCTTTGGCCTCTATCTGCTCTAAGCGCTCTATTTTGCGGTTAATATGAGCGAAGTTCGGAATTAGAACCTCTATTAGAACGCACTTCTAGCTACCCACGCTGTAACAATTTCTGCACTCCTTCTTTAGCGACGCTATATAACACTTAAGGCCTTTCTTTGCACAGTACTAATAAGACACTATTGCGAGTTGTCCTGTGTAGTCAATGCATTTACTAACAGATTTGCAGTATGCAGTACTTCTAGAAACTATAGAGTTAGTTTATAAGGACAAGAACATTAGAGAGAAGGATAGTGTTACAAACCTAAAGATTAGAGCACAGCAGAAGATAAGAGAAGAGAGGAAATGCTAACACCCTAAAAAGATAACTAAAAGTCTTTAAAAAAGTTAGTATTATAGACTAATAATATATACCCCGCATATTCTAAAGTCTTAGCAGAACGCTATATTAGAATATATTATATGTGTTCTAGGAATTCTACAATATTCTACAATGTACCAATTTAGAACAACCTTAGAACATTAGAACAACCTTAGAACACTTTATAAGTATATAGTATGTAGGAATATAACTCTTATAGTTTGTGTTTAACTTTATTAATTAAGTTACTTCTTAGATTCTTAACCCTTAATACTATAGCTAGTTAATTCTGTTGCCTATTATTAAACTAACCCTAAGTTGTATATTGGACTTTGTCTGATAACTTACCCTACTGTTCCAGAGCTAGCACTCATCCCTGAGAACCAACAGAAATCGTATCAGAGGACTTTGTCCCACGTACGACTTCAACAGTGTGTCAACGTCTAAAGTTGCAGAAGCACTTTCCTGCACTCAACGCTGCGTGCAGAAAACAGTTGCTCAATAGAAAGCCACCTCTAGCACCACATCGCAAGCAAGGATAGGCCGGCTACCTATTTTAACTAGTAGAGATTATCGCCAGCTACAACAATGTGCTCGCAAAAACCCTCAAATAGAGTACTCCAAGCTCATAGAGGAAGCCGGCCTACAAGACGTCCAGGCCACCCACCCACAAGTGTCACGTCGTACTGTTCAACGCGCCTTAGCCAATAAAGGCCTACGCAAGTTCAGAGCAAAGCGTAGACCAAAAATCAGTACGCGTACAGCCAAATCTCGTCTAGCTCTTGCTCATGCGTGGCAGGGGTTCAACTGGGGCAGGCAAGTCTTTAGGTTTAGCGACAAGTGCAGCGTTGCTCGTAGGTCTAGCCACAATACCACCTAGGTATAGCAATTACTAACGTACCCCACGGGCGAAGGAATCAACAGGCGAGAGAATCACTTTTGCCAAGACCCTACTAAAACTTACCCTATTATGGTCTAAAACATTATACTTTAGCCTTGCAAGATGCAGTACAGCCTATAATATTATTTAAAGGCTACTTCTATATTACTCTTGCATGTTTGTGTGTTGTGTCTAGTCTTATTATACTATCTATAGCGTCTTTAGGAGGGCTTGCCTACTTTAGCGCGCACCTACCTCTTTACTCTCTTTCTATTACTACAAGCTCTAAACTTCTTTAGAGCTGTTAATTGCTAGCTTTTTTTAACTACTAAAGTCCCTTCTTACTAAATTTGCTTTTTTTTATGCAATTTATATTATATAGTAGCTTTAATAGCTACTTTAAGCTTATAGATTTGTTTTTGTGCAAGCGCAAGCTTATATAATAGAATTGCTTTTTTTTTTATATAGTACTTAATTGCGCTAGCAATAGAATTTAGAGAGCTGCCTTAGTGTCTTTGAAACTTGTTCTTAATTAGAGTAGATTAAGAGTAGAATTCTAGAGTATTGCTTAGAGTTTGCAACTGCTAGGGCTCCTTATTAATAGGAAGTTATAGTAATAGAGTCTACAGCTTTATATTAAGGCTGCTTATAACCTAATTTAGGTTAAAAAAGACTAGTCTAGCGCCTTAGAACTCTCCTAGAATATTACTAGAAGTAATTGCTGTATTATAGGCTGCTTTAAAGCATAGCAGAAACTCTAGCTTTGTGATATAGTTAATCTAGTTGCGCATAGCGTTTTTAGCTTAGCACGTATAGGCTTTCTTTAGAGGGGCAAAACAGCCTATATTAAGTAGCTGCAGAAGGTGTGATAAGTGCAGAGGCATATATATAGGGATAATCTAGTTATTCTTGCAGTATTGCTAGAACTTAGGTAAGTTGTAGCTCTTATAGCTATTAATAATTAGTATATAGTAGGTGCCAACAGTACGCCTCTTTAAATGCGTATTAAAGTGCTTTAACTAGTCAAAAGTAAGCTTATTAGTAGTCTAGCTATTTTTAGAAATTCTAATTATTTAGTTCTAGGGTAGGTCTTCGCTCTTGTACTAGTTTAATAGGTAGTTGTGTGCTTTAAAAATAATAAAGAGCAGAATAGCCTATTCTTTAGTATTAATGCCTTAAATAACTATTACCTACTTCTAGTTGCCTAGCTAGACCTGCTTTAGCTGTCCTTGCATACCTAAAGCTGTAACAACTGCTCTATTGCTTATCTAGCCTATTATGAAGCCTGTCTTGTTGAAGTTGTATGTGTCGTCGTTCTAGATGCTATACTTGGCTTTGATGTTAGCTACTAGACTAAACTAGCCCTAGATTACTCTAGAATCCTCGCAGAGGGCTCACTTGTAGTTGTACTTGCAATTAAACTTTACTTTAAGCTCTTTCTAGCGCGAAACAAACATACTAGCCTAATTTAGGCTAATATAGCCTATTCTGCGCTTAGCGCGTAGAATATTAGCTATATTAGCTACATCTTGTAGCTAAGGGGGAAAGCTTCGCGCAACTAGGTTAAGTATATGCTTAACAATTACTTGCTTCTTATTATTGTCTAAGTTCTGTAAGTTGGCTATAGTATTAACCTGTAAAGGCTGTCTAGTGTGTTGTTTGCTTATAGTACTTTAAGAGGCTCTGTAGATAGCTATAGTGTGTTGCTGAGAGAGGTTCGCGTCTTGTTTAAGAGCTTGAATTGCAAGCTGTATCTGAGCTTCTTTTAGGGCGTCTAACTGTTGTTGTTGAAGAGGCATTGGTGCAGGGTTGGTGTTTTGGTAGGGTCTTGGCAAAAGTGATTCTCTCGCCCGTTGATTCCTTCGCCCGTGGGGTACGTTAGAGGAGAAATAGTCTCACAAGATAGTAGAGGAGGTGAATACTGCTCGCCAACCTGCTCGTATAGTGTGGGCGTCGATATCGTTGACTCTAGGGGGTCGCGTTTAGCGTAGTCCTCTAGTGATTATGACTAGGGGTGAGGCAGCTGCACGGCGTGGGTATACGGCTTAAAGCTACATGTGGGCATTGGAAGAAGAACTCCTGCCCTACTACAGGCCCAGCGAGTAGTTTATGCAGAATAACGCACCTATCCATACTGCGCGTGCCTGTACAGAATAGTTAGAGATTCACAGGATTGCCACAGTCGACTAGCCACCATACTCTCCAGACCTCAACCCAATTAAACACCTCTAGTGGGCGCTCAAGCAGAAGCTCTATAAGCTCTATCCCAAGTTTAACTATATAAGCAACTCTCAAGCTAGTTAGGAGGCATTTGAATTAGGTTTGCACAAGGCATAGGCTGCAATACCCAACTTACTAATCTAGCAACTAATTACGTCAATGCCACAACGCCTAGACGCTGTAAGATAGGCAAAGGGATATCAGACTTAATATTAAGTGTATTTTTATTTCTTTAATATATATTATCTAAATTAGTCTACGTTGTGTAGGGTTATTCTACTTCAAAGTTGAGCTCGCAATGTTAGTGTAGTGGCTCGTGCGCCCGCGCGAACAGACTTTTGGCACCCGACTGTATATTATGATAGTAGTTGCAAGCCCCTTGTAGCCTTGTATAGATACGCAGTCAAGGACAGGCATCACTGAACAGGCTGGTTTGGGTAAGACGACGCGCGCTCGGGAACTCTCCGCCCCCCACGAGTCCCTCAATATAGATTTGATGCGTGTCTACAAGTGCACCTGGGACAAATAAGGTGGAAGTTGGCAGACCGATTGAGCAGTGGTCTGACCAAGTGCAAGGGGCTGTGTGCGGCTTCCCAGCATTAGCGCCGTTGAATAAGCCAGCCACCAGCGGCTGTGGAGACCGTCTTCCGCGGAGCCTAAGCCTTGCAAACAGAATACCTGCGTATAGGTATGGTCCTCGCGTCAAGTGCAACGATACAAACAGACTGCAGTTTGTTTTACGTCCACTTTCGCAAAAGGTGGTTTACTGCGTACGAGGTAATGCAATAGTCATTGCCGTTATTCCCGTGCATCTCAGAGCCTCGACGGAGTAGACACACGAAATATTCCCTTGCAGAAATGATGTGAAGAGATGGTATGTGGTGTTAAAATGTCACTGATGAACTCAGACAGCAACGATAATTCGATCGGCTCGTCGATTCCGAGCGCACGCAGCAGTGCGAGCACTGAACATGGGCAGGGGACGTGGCTACAAGCGCTCAAGATGTTGCGCGCCAGATCGATGGGGGTCGCGTTATAATCGACCAAGATGTTCTTTCCCTCTTGCACAAGTTCCAGGATCGAAAAAACGCGGTCGCGTGCAATGCTACAATCCTTGTCTGCCCAGAATTTGTCTTTGAGCAAGTCTAGCAGGTGCGGTTTCGATTCTCCAAATCTCAGTAGTAAGCCTGTATTGACCAGGCCTCGCATTGGACTCCATAACCAGCTATCGGTGAGGCCATCACTAACGTAGTCGACTACTTTTCTGAGAGATGTCATCTTCTCGTTGATGAGTACGGCGACCTTTCGGGCTAGCACAATCTCCTGCGTAATCCACGCTCGGTTCCAATACTCGTTTTCGAGGACGAACGATCGCCATTCATCGAAGTCTGCCTCGCTCAGGGATCGAGTGAATTGGGTCGATGTTTGACCGAGCCACACTATCACTTTGAGCGCATGAGCGTAGATGTGACCCATATGCGCTACTTGGTGACTCCTCTCTGTTGTATTGCTCTGGTCGATACATAGTGCGTCTATCCAGAACCATTTGTGTAACCACCTCTTTCTGCGAGCCACAGCGAGAAAGTCGTAAAGGTTTTGACTAATCTGAAGTGGCAACGATAGCTCGGTCTTTGATGCAGTGTTTCGCATCAACACTTTCCTAATCTTCTCCTGACTTCCCCATCTGTATGATAGACACTGGTAGCGCGCGCTTGTTGTCGCATGTCGAACTTCACAAACTAGCTGTCCATTCACGGATAGTTTCGGTCGCATTCTGATCAGACGAATCGATCGCTCAGCCAGCTCAAGCGGTTGATGCTGGAAGATATGTGGTCTTTCGAACTGACGCATAGTCATATTTGACATCGATATCCTCGAAGTGACAGGTTCCTGGTTCCAAGAAGCTGCAGTATCAGCTGTATCTTAAGTATGCGTCCATCACACCTGGCGCCAAGTCATGAGTTCAGCCTCGTTATCCAATCGAAGGTGCAAGGTGATCAGCCAAGTCGGAGATAAGATCGCAAGTTCTCTGGCTTGTCTCTTAGTTTGAGAGTTGCGGCATTTATCGAGATACCACACGTTGTGAGTCGTATCATGGATTTCGAATCTTGGAGATTCATTAAAGCCAAGGCTCTTCATGATAGCTGAGCCGGAAATGCAGTTGTTCAATCAGTCAGGCTGCACCGCTGTGTCATCGCCAGACGGGAAATGGCCAATCAGTTCGAGTGAATATTATGAGCTCGCACGTATGTTCATTGGTGCGCACGTGTGTACGTGGTTCGGGAATGTGACGTGGTTCGGGAATGTGCAGTCGTTATAGAGCAGATCCTAAAATTGAAAAGGCGCGTCCGGGACGCGGCACGCTACCGGTAGGCTCCACTCAACGCATCAATCAGGTCGCTATCCGCGGAGGTAGAATGGAACGCCTGCCACATTTTCAGCTCGGAGCATGGCATCAGCAAAAATTATTGAGTCGTCCCCAGTACTCTCATCTGCAATGCACGTCTCAGTCTGTTCATTTGTGAGCGAGACTTGGTCGCTGTGTCTGAGTCGGAATGCCATCCGGGATTGACGTCAAGCTTCCCCTCACGAGCTCCGGCTCCAACATCAGCAAATGTCCATGTATTTTCCGCTATCAATCCCTCTCTCATGGGTTCCTCTGAACTTGGCGAGTTACATAGCGCATACAGTCTTCCATGACAACACAGCTACTTATCTACCATCACAATGGCAGCCTTCAACAAGATCGAAGTCCGAACCTACACCCTCCCACCCACAAAGCTAATTCCGAACTCTCCACACGTCCTCATCCACTATCCAGGTCTTCTGACATCACTGGTGAAGGACAAAAACTTCTCAACCAGCCAAATCTTCGACCTTTTCTCCTCAAACGGCTGGCAATCACAATGGATCGCGCGCTACGGACCAAATCAAAATTCGCACTACCACTCTGGGGCACACGAATGCATGGCCGTAATCTCCGGTGGGAGCGCAAAGATCCGCTTCGGTGTCGCAGACTCCAAGGAAGATCGGGAGCAGGATCTCGGGCTGGGAACTGCAGGCAAAGATCTAAATGAGGAAGGCAGAGAAAAAGGTGGTGTTCTACTTGATGCGGAGGTGGGGGATGTGTTCATCCTCCCGGCGGGTGTGGCGCATAAGACGCATAACCCGTTGCCGAAGACAGACGGGATTAAGTTTCATCAGCCACCGGATAAGAATGATGAGGTCGGAAGTAAGAAGTTCTTCGAGAGCATCCCTATCGTGGGTGAGTTCATGATGATGGGTGCGTACCCCAGAGGAGAGGAGTGGGATTTTGCTGTCGGAGGCGAGCATGAGGGGCATTTCGATGATGTGTGGAATGTTGAAGTGCCAGAGAAGGATCCGATTCTCGGAACGAGCGCGGAGGGACTGACAAGACTGTGGGCTCTAGAGGACAAGACAGCATATGAGACTGTTGGCAGTTGAGATAAGTGTGACGAGTCTTGATGAACTCTGAGCAAACGGGTAGTCGGTCCACCATAAGGGGAACGTCTGCGTCAAAAGAAGTAATTCAATTCCCAAACAACCAAACAAAGGATTCGAGTTGTTGCTCCACACGGGCTTATCCTGCTGAAGTCTGCCAGTTCCGGCGCAAGACTACGGCTTTGCAGTCTCCGTATCTGCTCGCTCAATTTGGTTTCCCATTGCCTGGAAGCCCTTCCCCAGATTGTTTCGCCTCAACGCCACTCAATTCAGACACAGGAACCGCGCCGGAGGAGATTCCACTGTCATCGCCGACAAGCTCTGCGGTACCGCCAATGCCTTCATGATTGGTCACGTAAGTGTATCCTCCTGTCTGTGGGTCTGCAGTTGCGTTATAAGCAGACTGGATGCCATATTGGGGAACAGACGAGGAAGCTCCTTGCTGAGGGTATCCTTTCTGCGCAGACGAACCCAACTGTCCGGTTCGATCGTAGTATGGTGGCTGAGCTAGGTGGAACTCAGGCTTCGCATCAGTATAACCACCAACGCCTGTCGGTGGCTGGTTCGGATCGATGGGTGCCATGGAAGCGCTGCCGCGCTGAGGCAACTGGACAGCCCTTTTTCTGCGGCGTAGAAACAACCAGAAACCAGCGCCTATCAGTGCAAATCCGAGTATAGGACCTACGACTGCGCCTGCAATCCACGCTTTAGAGCTTGGTACTGGCGAGGAAGTCAGGGCTGGAGGCACTGGAGTACTGGTAGTGGTTCCAGACATCGAGCTTGCTGATAAGGAGTCAGACTACACCATGGAAGAGGGTTCAAGGATGTGACTTACTCGTAGTAGTCGATTCCGGAGGAATGTCCCTGTAATATGACCAGCCTGCGCTTGAATCCCCACAGTTGATGTTCGTTCGAGGATTAGAGTCCTGGGTGTTCTCGAAAATGAAAATCGTGTTGCATACTGATAATGCAGGGTTATTGTAGTTGTCGGTGCAAGCGATTGTGCTCACACTTGGGGACAGGTCCGGATATGTGTAGATTTGCGATCCTCCAACACACGCGGTTGGCGCATAGCAGTGTGCCAGAGTCGCTGGACAACACTGAGCATACTGTCCGCTTTGATACCATGTAAGACCAGAATTGCCTGAGCGTGTTAGGCATGCAAAGGATGCGGACCACTGGACTCACAATCGAGGCTGCTCCCTAATGTATGTTCAGCGAGGTTCTCAGACAATCTTGTGAAAACTTACAGGTGTTGTTCAGTTCAACATACCCAATAAAGGTGTCGCTGTTTTGCCTTGGTAGCACAGCAGGAGCGGTTATAGTTGGGTCCGCGGGATTAGCGCTCGAAAGCTGCAATAAGACTGAGGCTGAGGCTATGATCGTGCGTAGTCGTCCTAACATATTAGCGATTGAGAATTACATGAAGCGCAGACTTGACGAAGGCACAACACGTGGTATGAAAATGAGCAGCGCACGACTTAAATCAGGAGAGATTGCCCTTCGCGACCAGTGCCCACTCAAAGCCACACTCCACCCGACATGCTGGACGTGCGACCAGTCTCTCCTCGTTCAAGGTGGAGCCAGGTGCACCATGCCAGACCAGGTCTACGGGTGGAACATTGACCAACAGTAAAGAGGTAGTACCGAGCTACACAGTGGTGCTGATGCAGCGCCTAAGCCTTGAGTGGACTAGGGATGACTGCTGCGGTTTGCCCGACTGAGAGTCGTGTTTTCAGCCTGACGTGCGTTCACGAGATGCGAACACAGGGATACCTTGATCGACCCTACCGCCCTTTGTTTGGGGCAATACCCCAGGTACCTCTACTTGTGGCGTTCATAGGGCACAATTAAGCCTTTGGGCGTGACAGCTGATGGGCGGAGTTTCCGAAAGCTGAAACTAACCCTCATCGAACCGAATCAAAGTAACCGTACATGGCAACTAGAGGCTCAGGTTTGCGTTGCAACGCCCAGATGGCCAAAGATGGTGACAAGCAAGACAGCGGCGTACTTGTGACATGGAGCCGGGACTCAGGTTCGACGACAGCCAGCAAGGCTGCGTGCATCCATGCGCTGTAGTGTTTGGAGAAACACAAAGCATAGTCGTGCTGATGAAGAGAAGATTGTTGCGATCAGCGTGGCCAATCTAATTTTGGATTGTCCATGGATGGCTGCGGCGGTGTTCATGTCCTTCGAAGCTGCATTGTCGGCCGTGGCGAAAGACGGGATCTAAGCACTCTAGAGCATATCTATGGGCTTCGTATGGTATTTCTTTGCGCGATACGCATGGCTCTAGCTCTGTACGATTGTTGTCGATGTAGATGGACACAGAGTGGTTGGCCCCTCGCCTGTCAAGCTGGTGATGCCCCACACGCAACGCGGCCGGCGCCTTCCCAGATGCCCGGATACCCTTCCTCAGCACACGAATTCACGAGCTACGAACCAGTACAAGTCTCCCAAACCGTAACAACAACGTACCCTCAAACATCACCAGCCGCTGGTAGGACATCTCCGCCCATGGAAATAGCTCGGGTCACTTTCAGCGATACCGAAAGCACCCACAAAGGCCCTTGAACCCCCAGGTGTCTGCTGGCACGATACCCGTCTTCGACTGCATACAGCCCCGCTGCATCTTGCGACTCCGATTGTCACACAGTGCAGCGCTCTGCGATCTACTCATTGAGCAGCAATTGAGGTCCCTGCATTTCCATTGACCGCAAGACATTAAGCGTCTGCAATGATCGTCCACCAATGCAGCCATGAGAAGGGGCGGCATCCATGCCGTGATCAATTTCCCGCCTTAATTGTCAATCTATTGCGCCGCACCGCACCGATATGTGGCTCGTTCGCTCCTCCACTTCTCCTAATTGATCACATCTACTTTCTCTTTCTTCGCTGTCGTTGACAATGTTTACTCTGACGCGCTGTCGGAAATCGCCACCAAAGCCTGCTGCAGAATGGTTACAATTCGATGACTTACCCGACGACATCCTTATTCTAATCTGTTCGGAATGCACTATCGAGGGATTGTTTGCCCTACGGTTAACTGATAGGAGATTGAGAGACCTGATCTTCGAGTACATCAGCACCATCGCACCTCTGGTCGCCCGTGCCTCATTTCCTGCCTGCCGCAATCTTTTACTTCACCAACCTTTGCGCTACACCATCGAATGGCTCCGCGACTTAATACCTTGCCAGCTCGCAGCGATCTTGGTGGACCGTCATCGCATCGCACATGACTCCATGCAGCAGCGCTATGGCATTCCAGCCGAAGATGCCTACGGTGATGAACTGCGGGCACGTATCGCGAATGGCTGGCGTGTTCTGTATCGGCTGACGAGCATCTCAACATTCGCATCTCATATGGACGATCCCAAGCCGACCAACGATTTAATGATCCGGGTCTTATGCCCTTCACGCAGGTTGGACGTGAGCCGGCAGAAAGAGGATTTCATCCTTCAAGAGCGGCTCAAATACATCAACGACTCTATGCCCATCCAAGATGCGAAAGACTACAAGCTCATGTTTATGCTGCTATCGTCTGCATTCCGGACATCGATGTCAAATATTGGCGAGGAACACAAGCCATGGGCATTCGATTGGGGTAGCGGCATTGATGGGCAGAGATTGTTCCGCAAAGGCAGTTCCTGGTTGGCGTGGTTCGTTCTGACTGAGGGCCCGCATCTCTTCTACAGTCAGTGGTGGACCTTGCCGCATGAATCTCCTCATACACGACATTACATCCGCGATCGTGCGCTCGCGAGGTGGATGGCCACACCCCACAAACTCGTCGATCACCAGCGAGAGCATGCAAGGAGGATCCAGGAAGCCATCAACAGCAAGGCGGCCGTCTCTACAGATTTTGTTTCGGTCAATCCCATACCATATTTTACGCATTATGCAGAGCATCGACTTGCGAAGTGGGAGTCCGGCAGACCGCCTCCAAAAGAGATATTAACGCATGTGCCTTTTCACATCGAGTTTCGCTGTCCCGAAGAGCTGCTCCAGCAGCACCAATTGCTATTGCAAGACAAAGAGGGTGCAAAGGCAATCAACATCACTGCGCGAAGATAGAGGACGCCAAGCTAAGCCGCTGGCTGAGAATCCTGTGTTTGACCCGAGAATTTTACAATCTCTAAGCAGATTACACCTCATCAGGCTAGCATACCGATGATGCTGATGCGTTCTCCGACACGTGCCTCGGCAGCTTGTGGGTTGCATTACGGAACCAAGTCTTAGCGTAGCCTTGCATTAAGGCCAGCCACCGTGGAGATTGGTAGGGATATGCACACCGACAATGGTGCAGAGTTACAGCACGGTTGCAGCTTGTTGGCCTATGGCGATTGTTTCTATGCGGGTTGGGGTTCCCCTCTTTCAGCCTCGCGTAGCGAGGTTTCGAACACAGCAAGGACAAAACGACCCCCAACTCCCGGGAATGTCACCAGAGGAAAGGCATCTCTGAGCGAAGAAGCGGCAAACAAAGAAGGAAAGTTGAGAAACATGATGGTCTCCACCAAATGATATGCGGTAATTGATAGAGGCTTCTCTTATACGAGGTGCGAGACTCAGGTGTGATTACGTGTGCTATATATAGCTACACAAAAGCGTGGGGATCGCACGCCGACGCGGGACTAGTGGAGCGGGCGATCCAAGGCATGTCAAACCTGCAGTACCGTCGTATCCACACAAAACTACGCAGATAGCCTCATCTCGTCTTCCGAGGACACCTCTGCTATGTATCTGTGCTCTCTACCCTTCAGCTGAAAGAACAGACCTCAGGCAGGCTCCATGGAGTCTTGTTACCCCTTACACCTCCCTGACCCCGAATGACGAGTGATCGACTGCACCCACGATTGATACGATAAGGACAGCGCTGGACGGCACGCCGGCAAAACATGGTGGGGAGGAGGAACTCACAGATCAATACGCAGCACGAAGACATCAGGAACGGTGCAAAGGGGAAGGAAACAACGTCTGCCAACAATGAAGGCGCTCCGAGCTCAGATCCGAGCATGAGTGCTCTGGACCCTCGACCCGCAGCGTCTTCCATCGACACCACGACCATGACCTCGTCTGCGATAAGCCAGTCAGGCTACTCGACAGCCATGACATCGAACATGACCAACGACGACCGCTCTTCCAGCAGCCCCACAGCTACCACGTCGCACGCGCACCCCAGTCTCACGCTCCTCGAGCTTGTGTCGAACTCGGCCTCGTCCTCCGCGCTGCCTGACAGCTTCGACTTCAACATCTCGAGAAGGGGGAAATACGTTGCCGTGTACTCGGCGTCCAACATCTGGCTAATACAGACGACGCAGCTGCCGAGGCTCTTCGCACGCACACTTCAAGTCAAGCGCAAACCTGTCGCTATCGACATCACCGAAGACGGCTTTCTGCTTGCGGTGCTGTCGCGACCGTCACAGGTCGACTTGTACGAGATACACGGCGAGCAGGGTGGACAAATCAAGATGCGCAGGACGGTGCAGTTGGTGCACGAGGCTAGCTCCCTTGTTATCTCGCCAGATGCGCGCATCCTGATTACGGGCAACAAGTTCGGCATTGAGGTGGTCGCGGTATTCCCAGACGCACCTGCTACCGCGCGACGCACACTTTCTGGGCCTGCAGGCGATGCGCTTGAGTTCTCGGATGACGGCCGCACGCTGCTTATCACAGGATACGCACGCAAGTCAGACAGCTCCGCCTTGTTTGTCCTACCCGGACTATACGACGGACCACTGGACGAGGAGGGCGCGCCAATACCTCAAGCGCCAGAAGTCGTCTGGACAGGGTCTGTGCTGTTTCCTGAGACCGCAAGAATAGCACGCCAGGCTACGTTACTCCCAGACGCTGACACAGGGACCTTCAACGAGCTGTTCGCTTTCAACGCAGAGGAGGACTCATGGGGGATATACGACATCGCCTGTCAACGATTCACGCAAAGGAAGATGTTCTTGCCTGATCATCAGCGCTGGACCCGGTCCGAATTCGTCGACGATGCTATGCCCGCTGTTTCGCCAAATGCGGATCTGGCAGCAGTGGCTTTACGGATGCGGGGCACCACCAATATCTGGATATACGAAGTACCAGGGTGGGAGTACAAGCCGAGCGAGAAGGCAAAAGGACAAGCACCCATTCAGCCGTGTTTCTGCATACCGATACCAAAGCTCGGTGTTGGTGCTTATCAGGAGATTTGTGTGCTGCGCTGGGTCAGGATTGGCAATAATGTTCAGCGACTCATTGCTGTGGGAAACTCGAGCATAACACCAACTGAGAGCGATGCCCCTGATGTACCGATCGGATCGAAGGGTGTCGTCATTGTTCTCGATTTCGACAAGACGAAGCCTGCTGGCGGCGCAGTTCCCGTAACGTCGAAAATGGAGTATGATCTAGATCCCCTTTGTCCAGGTGAAGTGCTACCTGAAGGCTCTCTTGACTTCAATCAAGAAGTTGAGCTCATGAGAACGAGGACATTGGCACAGCGCAGAGCACAAGATCAAGCGAGCGGTGCAAGACGTAGCTCGCGGAGCGGTGCTTCTTCTGTACAGCGCTCGCGTACTACTGCGAGACCACCACCTGTGGCAGACGAAGAGGAATTGACGGTGGAGGAGGCGCAAGCAGCCTTCGAGATGCCGTACGATAACCAGCAACCCAGGTCGCAAATGTCATTGGCACGGGCTGCAACTGTGGCTGCTGTGTCTCCTGCAAATCGTCGACACTTACGCGCATTACCTTTCCGCCCGTTGGAGTACCGCCGTGCCGATGGCTCCGGTCAGCGAGAGTTGCCGCACGAGAGCGACGCAGACAACTGGGTCCCACCACCTCCGGCGTACACAGCGAAAGCCGAGGAAGCTGAGAGTGTCAGTCTGAGCCATCCCAACGCGCCACCAACAGGACGCCGATCAAGTCGCGGCTCGAGCCGAGGTTCTGGGTCAAGATCAGGCATACCTCCATTGCCCGCGCTTCCCATTATGTCTGCTACAGTCAACCCTGCGCAGCTGTCTCCATCTGGACCCTACCAGAACGGGGGCCAATCGTCCTCGGCCACCGACCTGTCACTTCGACGACCGTCACTTATTCACCCTACGACATACCCGACCCCCCACTCCTCAAATTCGATACGAAGACGAGGATCCGCAGCGCGCTCACAACCACAGCACGCGGCGTACGTTCCTCCTCCACAAGCCCAATCTCCTCAAACCTCGCCGTCAATAGCACCCGCAGCTCGAAGACCCTCACTTTTCAACCGCCATGGAGTGGAGAGCACGATCGATATCCGCCCACCACCCATCACCGATCCAGATCTGCTCCGCTATGGCTCTGCACCTCTCGTACATCAGGCCACACCCATTCCGCGTCGCCCTGTGGCTGCGTCTCGAGAACGTCCGCTGCCTCCAAATCCTCCGCTCAATCCGACTAGTACTCCCGTGCCACGACAACCGACTTCTCCTCCAGCCCACCTAACCGACCAAGCGAGGAGGAACATGCTGCCGCGACTTGTGCCACCGCCGCAGCAGCTAGTCGTGCAAGAGCGTTATAGGGGTGCGATGAGTGCGCCACCCATGACGGACGGGTATGTAGGTGTGCAAATGCCTACGCCAGGTGGTATGCAGGCGCCGCATAGTGCGATGCCGGTGTTGACTGAGAGGACGGGAACGAGGGGGAGTGATGGAAAGAAGGAGAAGGGGAAGAAGAAGATGGGCTGTGTGGTTATGTGAGGGCACGATGTGCATTTCTGGATATGAGATTTCGGGTGGTGCGATATATACCCCTTGGCGTTGACTAGAGGCAATTGATTGATAGCAAGAGGGGAGACTCGTCTTCCTATACCCTCGAGCAGTGTTTCGTTAGCCCCGACGGTCGGCACACCAACACTGGGCGTGAGGGTTCATAACCCGCACCACGGGTACGCTGTTCTATGGAAGGAGATCTTTGTGTGATACTGACGTGACTCGGATCTGTCTAGGCACTTTCTCGCCGCCGGAAGTGACTCCTGGTTAACCTTCGTCATACTCTCAGCTCCCCTGAAATTGCACAATCGTTACGTCTGATATCGGATGACTCGGATCAGATATCGGCTGTGCAATGATGTTTGCCAAGACTGACGACGCGCTGCGACATTTCTGGAACGTATAGGTTACGATGAATACTGGAGTCAAGCCTGGATTACACAACAAATCATTCTCTCGCGGAGAGTGTATACATACTACTCATCGGACAGATGGTTGATCGAACGTGGTTCGCTGCAAGTGTCTCTCGACGGCAACCCTCGCGGCTCTTCCTCAGTCTGAGATTCAAGATGCTCGAGATGCTCAAGGTCTTGGACGCGATAGACTAGATTCGCTCTCCTTCCATTCCCTAATCACTCACGCGGAAAGCAATGCAGGGTTCCGTATTATCGTATTTTCTCCATGGGTTAGTCTAGCGATGGGAACATATTCTTGAAGACTACTCGCAACCACTATCGAGCCTGCCTTACAACGTTCTTGAGGCGTCTGGCAAAGAGTTGTGCCTATGCTCGATCCTCCTTGTTCTTCAGGTCTTGAGAGTTGATCGAACTAGCTCCATATCAACTGACAAAGATCTGTTCATGATCATTGTTGCCGATGAAATTACAGGGTCTGACTGCGGCAGGTGTCCTCAGGCGCATTAAACAGTTGGTCAATACCGATACAAGAGCGCCTTTCATTAGCCTGACGGCGGGCTCCTTGCAGAAGTCGCTAGATCAGAAAGCGACTCCGGCATTGCATGCATTCCATTTGCGAAGTTTCTACCGTGGGAGAAGAAATACACACGAATGTTCCATCTTTGTCATGGAGGATGTCAAAGAGTGAGAAGTCAAGATGGCAATAAATGTCGCTACATCTGACGGCAAAGCACAGCCGAAAAAAACTATCTACAAAGAAGGTATGTTCACTGACAAGTGTCCATTCGAGCAGCGACGTGCGCAAGCTAAAGCGTCTAGCAAATGTTCCTAGCACCGCTGCCAGTCAACGTCCAGTTGCTGTTATCAGCACAAGGAGACTCGCGCACAGTCGTACCATCGACCTTGAGTGTAATCCAGAGATCGCGGGTATTGGCGAACTCAGTACGAGCAGAGACACGGACTTCGCCACCACCGTTGACGGTTCCACCGCGGATGGAGACATTGTAGCAGTTCTCGATGAGGATAGCATTGTTACCGTTGTTCGCGAGATCGACCGAAGTGATGACAGCACCACCCGACTCGGAAACACAGAAGACGCCACGACCGCCGCCGCGCGATTTGACCTTGTCGATGTAGACGTTGGTGTTGTAGTTTCCGTTCGCATTGCGGCCGTTGCGGTTGGCGAAGCGAAGAGTGCCGTATCCGGAGCCCGCACCGACATTATCACCGTCGACAAGGCCGACTTTGACATTGATTGAGTTCTGCAGCAGCAACCCCGACTCCCCAACGTTGCGGGCGATGACCTGATTGATGGTCAAGCCGTCGATGTTCCATGTCTCGACTGCGTGCGAGCCGGCGCCAGTGACGCGGATGTCGTCCATCTTGACGTTAGACTGTGCCGCCCGGTCGCGGTCGAAGCGAATACCCAGACCGCCGCTGAGGTTCATGGTGATCTTGCCGAGGACTAGGCCGTTGGCTCCAGAAAAGCGGAGGCCAAAGTAGGGCGCGCCGGTCATGGTGAGGTAGGGGATTTGAACATCGTTAGCGTTGGTGACCTCGATGGCGCCACGGCCGGAGCGGTTGGCAGTGTTGATGGTGCCGCAGCCCTCGAAAATCTTGCCAGCCTGGATAGTGATGGTGTTCGCGCCAATGGAGCCGGAAGCCATGATCGAGACACGCTGACCGGCGCTGATGGAGTCGACAGCAGCTTGAATGGCCGCGCGGTAGTCTGAACCGGTGTAGACGTTAGTGGAGCCTCGGGTTGCCGTGAAAGAGCTGCCCGAGCCAGTAACTTTGGCTGCGGGTGTGCCTGATCCGCACTGGGCGGAAACAGCAGAAACAAGCGCCAGCGCAGATGCGAGAAGGGAGAAGTGGACCATTGTTACGAAGTCGCGATCGAGGTAAATGATTTTTCAGCATGTTGCATTGCAACTTATATACACTGTGGAAGAGGAGCTTCCATTTCCGATCTCAGGAGCGGTGCATCGTCCTCCGTTCTATTTCTCCGGTTGGAGGATCATATTGGCGACGTTTTGTGTAGATCTATTAGGGGTGTTCCTTACCAGGCTAAGCACCGAAAATACCTGGAAAGTTTGTGTGACAGCTGTTCTTAGTAGTCTTGGTTCTATATCAAAGTTGGCGGGTGCTGACACTTCCAAGAATCTAGCGTTTCTCGGGCGACATATACCAAGATGTCGTCAAGTCTGGCGTGAAACGACGAACAGCCCTTAATACGGAACCCCAGGCAACAATTCCGACCAGCAGACGTCTGCCGGTTTCATTGGTGCGCTACTGCAAGGCTTGCCTTCCGCTGCCAAGCCCTCCAAGACGCCGTTAGATTGGAATCATATAATTCTGCCCTTGTCTGTGTTTGGTATCTGGCTGGTTCTTTTGGGTGCATGACAACCCGGAAGAAGCCACCTGAGGTCGATCACCCCGCAAAACGCTATTTGTGATTGCAATTCGGTCGCAGATATCCCGGCTTCCCCACATAACACTGTCCGCTGGATGTCTTGCTGGTTGTCGAGACGTATCCGACGACAAAGCCTCAAAACCAACCAGTCGATGATGCAACCATGACCGATGTTGTTATGCGGTAAAGTGAGGGCGTCACAGCTCGTGACACCTCAGTGCTCTGTGTGCCTAGTGACTTCGGCATCGCCTTGGAAACACCGCTGCGGTATATTTTGTCTGGCCAGATCACTGCCAATTCTGGTTGATTCAGATCATATCGTAACTAAGCCGACACGAGACCTGGCAAGAGGCCAGATTAGCTTGTGAGCTCTCGGAGTATCACAGCGCAAAGTATGATATCCTTTTGGAGGGGCGCTGCAAGTTTGACCCTCACGCTAATGGTAGGGAGCTGTAGATTTGTAGATGTTGGTGCATGAGCTCGATGCGCGGTGTGAAAGTCCAGGCAATGCCGACCGTCGAAACCGTTGCATGCCCTCGGTTTCGAGTGATTCTGCGACGTGGCAGCCGTTCCTGATATCGATGTCAAGGTCGAGGTGAGAAATCTCTACTATGATTGATACCGCTAAGCGACAACTTCGATTTGCGGAAGGCTGCCTCCAACATGGATAGCATGAAGAAAAGACTGAGATTGCATGGTCGTGGTCGCTTCAACGCGGTGGGCCGAGTGCGCAAAGAAAAAGTGTATGGATTGCGGGAATCCAGGTTCTCTTGTGCTTTAGAGTCGTCTCGATACTAAGCACGACCGGCTGCAGTAAGCGAGTCTTAAACGTCATTGCCATGGCTGGCTTGAACAATCGACGGTGTCAGGCCACCTCGGTGCTATGATCGACTTTGGTGAAGCGAATCGCCTTCCGGCGGGTCCCAACTGTGGCCAACATCGGCAAAGAAACCCTCAAAGAAGAGAGTAAGAGTAACGTGAGCTTGATCTTATCATAAAGCTTGCCCTTGACTACATCGGCATAGTGAGCCAGATATGTCTTCCGGCCCAACCTGATGCTCCAGGCATAGTACCCCAACATCAACCACCCGATCAACCAAAGACGAAAAAGAACCAAAAGAACAACGTCAGAATGATGAGAAGAGCCTATTGAACATGCCCAGAGGTTACTGGCGCTGTGTGATGGTCTGACCTGGTCAAAGGTCGACCTTCACCAACCCACTACAACGACCCCAACGGCCGCAACGGCCGCAAAAAGAGATGGACTCGCGGGGAATCGAACCCCGGACCACTCCCATGCTAAGGGAGTATTATACCACTAAACCACGAGCCCGTTTGAAGCCATTGAAGCCGTTGAAGCTGTTGTAGCTGGTTTGATGGAAGTGAGGGTGAATTGAAATATTATGACCCAACCAATGGTTCGATCAACACCGAAACAAGGGAGTGTATCGTCTTCCAGACCTTGGATGACCTCTCGAAAGCCCGGGTCGATTCTGAATCGCGTCCGTTAAAATTTGCGAAGTGTGGTGTGGGGCGTGTGGGGCTGGACCGAGGCTTCACGACTGCTGAACGACTGGCCGAAACGCGATGACCAGACATTAGGGGCATCGAAAAGCGACTCAGATAGCATGTAGAGCTCTCTGCTGAGTTTCGTTGGTCTTTTGCGTAGTCCTCAACGCCTTCGTTGTCTGCTCCTTCGGGTCCTCGTCCTTTGGCGTCAAGTAGACAGCCATCGTGGGCAAGGCAACGCCTAATGCGAGTCGTCCGTAGCATATGCAATGCATGGTTGTGTTGTCGAGCGGAGTACGAGCAGCCTGATCTTTGAATGTATCCACGAGTGGGGCGACAGTCACAGCTGTAGAAGCAATCCGGGTACGATCTCTCGCGTAGTCAGTGGTGCGGCGAGCAGGATCTGAATAGGATAAGGACCCAGAGGATACAGAGACAAGCGTCAGATGTGTCGGTGTTGATGTTGGTGTCGGTGTTGCGGTCGCCACCGTCATCGGACACCCTTCCATTGCGCTACGTTACGTCATCATCAACCATCCAACTACTACTTCCCCCACGCATTTGCATAACAACCGTCAATTGCATCTGAACTTCGAAAAACGAGTCATCCGAATACCAATACCGACACGATGACCTCTCAAGGCCCTCCTCCAGTGCAATACTACAACATTTCCAGCTTCACCTTCCATAATGGCGACACACTCCCCAATGTGCGCCTGGCATACCAAATCTTCAATCCGCGACAAGAGAAGGTGGCAGTAGTGCACACATGTTTCCGGGGTCGTCTGTCCACAACGCTCACCCACGCGGACTACGCACTGCGCGACTACAAAGTAATCCTGATCGCCTTATTCGGCAACGGCGAATCGTCCTCGCCGTCCAACACACCCAACTTCCCTGCCAAGCTCGAGTACATGGACTGCGTCAAAGCACAGCACAAGTTGCTGACCGAGGAGCTGAAGATCGAGGAAGTCGATGTCATGCTCGGCTTCAGCATGGGTGGGCAGATCACGTACCATTGGATCACGACTCATCGGTCTTTTGTGAAGAACGCGGTGATTGTGTGTTCCTCAGCAAAGACGTCGAGACACAATTTCCAGTTCTTAGAGGGCCCGAAAACGGCGCTGGAGAATGCGAAGGATGCGGAGTCGGGGATCAGGGCGTTTGGGAAGGGGTATTCGGCGTGGTTGACGAGTGCGGAGTGGTTTGACCAGGAGCTGTATAAGGAGATGGGATACGATAGCCTGGAAGCTTGGGATGAGAATGCGACCTTCAAGGGATATGAGGGGTGGACTGGCGAGGACTTGTTGGCGATGTTGGGGATGTGGCAGCGAGGTGACATTACGAGGTGCTGGCAGAGCTCTGAGGGTGATCTGATCAAAGCGTTGAATCATATCGATGCAAGGGTCCTACTTATGCCTTGCGAGACTGATCAGTACTTCCGTCCGAAGGCCAACGAGAGGGAGGTGGAATCCCTCAAAGGCGGCCAGGTCGCGGTCGTGCCCAGCATATGGGGACACATTGGCGGTGGTGGCGCGAACGAGAAGGATGTCAGATGGATGGAAGGCAAAATTGCAGATTTTCTCAAAGGCGGGTACGCCTATTGATGGTGACATGTAATCTCTTTTCATCAACACACATCTGAGGGAGAAATAATGGAATAGGCTTTGCCTAGAATTCATTGCATGCTATACATGCATTCATGAGGTTGTAGATTGACCGCACCGCTTGCCTGGCAGATTAAGGGAATGCTCGGGCCAGATGGATTCACGATCAGATAGTATCGCTCCTCCATTTCTGCGATTCAAACGCAATGACTGCTCAAAGCGATTACGTGACAGTGTATTGTTTACACAGTTCAGAACCTCTAGGTCGCGGCTGTTCCTGCGTCCGCATCCCGTCCGCTAGCGCTCGGCGTGCCTCGGCAAGGCTAACAAAGTGGATTCGAGTCGTCAACTCTCGATTGCCATCGGCAGTCAACATGCGTATCTACCCCACACTCGTCATTACCAAGCAATACATTGCGTGACGTCTGGCCGACAAACATGTGCAATTCCTCTGCAATGGATTTATAGCGCGACAATGCCGCATTCAATCGTAGACCCACTAGAAAAGTCGCTCGGAGAGTGCCAGGACTCACAAAAACACCAAAAATGCCGAACATGAAGGAAGCCATCATTGCCAAGGGCCTCAAGACCACTATCCAGGATGTCGCGATCCCAGAGCCGCAGCCAGACCAGGTCATCATCCAGGTTGTAGTCTCTGGCAGCAACCCCAAGGACTGGAAGATCCCCGAATTGGTGCCTGACTACAATGCCAACAGCGGCGACGACATCGCCGGCATCGTGCACAGCGTCGGCTCGAATGTCTGGGAATTCAAGAAGGGAGACCGCGTAGCTAGTTTCCACGAGATGATGACGCCAGGAGGGAGTTTCGCGGAATACGCTGTTGGCTGGCAGCACACTACCTTCCACCTGCCAAAGGACCTGAGCTTTGAAGGTACGTCGGACCATCTGATCTCCAGTCCCTTTCATAGATTCGAGTAGCAATACTGACTTTCTTATGACAACAGACGCCGCAACCATTCCCCTCGCCGCCATGACAGCAGCCCTCGGCATGCACCAGCGCCTTGGACTGCCCGATCCGTGGACACCCGCGACAGAGCCCACACCCCTTGTAGTCTACGGCGGCGCCGCCGCAGTCGGCGCCTACGCAATCAAGCTTGCGAACCTCGCCAACATCCACCCGATCATCGCCGTCGCGGGGCGGGGCGAGAAATTCGTCGAAGGTCTTATCGACCGCAGCAAAGGCGATACCATCGTCGACTACCGCAAGGGCAACGAGGCCGTTGTGCAAGGCATCAAGGACGCGTTGAAGGGCCAGAAGCTCTGGTATGCATTCGACGCGACCTCTGAGCACGGGTCTTACACCAACATTGTTCAAGTTTTGGAGCCCACCGGTCACTTGACCGTGGTGTTGCCTGGCAAGAAGTACGAGGGCGTTCCTGAGTCCGTGCAAATCACAACGACGAATGTTGGTGCGAGTCATAAGGATGATAAGGATTATGCGTATATCATGTTCAGGTACTTTGCGAGAGGGCTCGCCGAGGGCTTCTTCAAGCCGCACCCGTACGAGGTCATTCCTGGCGGACTGGAGGGTGTGCAGAAGGGGCTGGAGAATCTGCGAGACGGAAAGGCGAGCGGCGTGAAGTATGTGTTCCGGATTGGAGAGACAAATGGTGTAAAAAGTGCTCTATAGATGGAGAGTGGCGGAATGTCCTGAGTCGACGAAGACTCTTTGAGGTTGGTTTTGGATTCCAGGATAACATGGCCAGGTTGTAATGGCGTGTACCTGCAGGCGATCTGTAAGCATTGGCTGTGGTTTAGCGTAGGAAAAACATTTGTGAGCTACGGAAACTCAGATTACGCTCTACTGAACATGATCGAATTCCACGTCCTCATCAATCTTCCGGCTCACTGAAATCGCAGCCAGAGTATGCACCCAGGTTGCCGCAAAAAACACACACAGACCGCTCGCCAGGCTGAAGACGATCGCAGTATTTGATTGCTGCCTTAGTCAATCGAGACCGTTCTTCCGTGACTGTCAAGTATCTGGGGAAAGGCACCACACAAGTTGGAGAACCTGGAGATAAGAAGCTCCCCAAACAGGAAGGCCTCTCCGGAGACCACGCTAAACCTATTAAACAAACAGCACGTTCGGACTCAAGACTACTCCGATAACCACCAATAACACTCCGGAACCTTATCACGGAGCCTCAATCGGACCTCAAACCTCTAGTCATTGTGACTTCTGGCAGTATAAGTTGCCCAGGTTCCCAGGCGATGGTGCCTGTTATTCAAGACGGGTACGCGCCCGCCTTCAATTCCCCCGGTCATGCGAAAGGGAAGGTGCGAAGTCGGCGTGCAACACCCATGTCTCCGCGGCTTTGTCCTGCAGAAAAGCTGCGGAGACAGCGTGTACATTGTAGGGCGTGGTTGAGTAAGTGGATAAGAAGCCTGTTATATCCGGAAGCACTGAACCTCGAGACATCTCCGTAAGCCAAAGGTAGGTTAATTGCTGTCTTTCATTTTTGTATTTTGCTTGTGCTACATTTCATTCTGCTTTTGTCCTTGATTAAGTTACCAGTCCTCGCGTGTATGTTTCTCGATCTTGCATGCGTCAATTTCCTTTCAGTCTCATGCTTTACCTAGCTCTTGTGATATGCAACCCAGATGGAGAAGTCGTCGTGTCGTCTCTGCACCTCGCTCCCTCCAAGATAAACAAACACGGCTATCAAGTACAACAACACGTTCTCTCGGCTTCGACCTGCGACAGCCTTAGTAGCAGCAAGTCTCAACAAATAATACAGCAATCCTCCGAGAGCGACGATGCCATCATCATGAAACATCTAACATACTGAGACTAGACCGTCGTACTGCAACGATACTCGCAACACCATCGATTCGCTGCAGCTGCTGGCGTTGCTCGCCATGTTCAGCGGCCTCCGTCTCTGGCGGAATGCAGCACCAGGCGAAACAAGAGCAGGCGCTTTTCATCCACAAGACCTTTAGCGTCGTAACTCGCACGTCACGCACACCCGCACATTCACCGCAGCAGAGCAGGCGCATTACCGCCCACCCGGTCTCATGTTCTAGTTGAGGCGAGAGACGAGCCAGTGCAGCTGTCGCCAACCCGCCCGTCATACCACGCCAGCATCTCCGCCATATATCTTTCACCGTTGCACTCGAATTTTCACGATGCGGCACATGTTGGACTAGTGTAAGATATTCGTATTGGAATCATGCATATGCAACGCTAAAAGAACAGGACTAGACATCAAATCATCACTCCTCCTCCAACTGCTACAGTCTTAGTGACCACCGCCCGAGTTGGAGTTATCAGCGCACGTCCAAGCCTTGGTGCCACCATCCTTGTTGTACGAGTCGATGATGCCGACAATCGAACCGTAGGTGCCGCCGATGAGGAGGAATGTGCCAGCCGCAATGACGAAGATGGACCATGCGACCATCCCCTTCCACCTCCAGTCGCGGTTGGACCGGTGCCAGTTGTCGTACAGCCACATGCAGCCCATGGGCTGGAAGCTCATCAGGGTGCCCAGAAGCGCACCGACGAGCGAGACGAGGCCGCCGAAGACGGGAATCGCGGATGCGATGATGTACGCGGTCAGGGAGACGGCGCCGGTGAATCCGAACCAGGTGATCCAGTGCTTAGCGGTGGGGTGGTTGAGGTGCTTGGTTCCGCGCAGAGTGCGGATGAAGAAGTACTTGGCAACGAGCTGTATTCGGTCAGTACATTGTTCGCAAAAAGAGCAAAGAGGATATGTAACTTACGTGAGTGACCAGGATGACGGAGGCAAGCAGTCCCGGAAGGGCAAGACCGTAGCACACTTTCTTCATCAAGACACCTGCAGAACCCAGCGCAGGCGACGCGACGTAAGATCCGCAGTAGTAGTACACAACAACGCCAATGGCGATGTAAATCGAGGTCATGACGAACTGGCACAGCGACAGGGCCTTGAAGTAGTCCTTGTGGTCCTTCATCTCGGATACGATGTTGAAGTACGCAGGAATACCGCAGAACGCGAAGACAATGCTGGACAGAGCAGCAGCAGCCTCCGCGAAAGTGGGCGACTTGAAGAGCTCAAAGTCCGATTCCCAGGGGCCGAATTGAGGCGCTGCAGATGGGCGATCCTGGAGACTGACTGAGACGGTGAGGGTGATGACTGTCATTGTCAGTGCAAATTCTTTGGCTCTGGGCTGCGAGAATACTCACTAGCTGACATGATACCAGCAAGACCAACCCACGCAATCCAAGAGAGCTTGCCCAGGGTCTTAATCGACGCAAGGCAGAAGCCGACCACGCAGGCCACAGCCACGAAGATGGCGGTACACGCGCCATGGTCCGACAGCGAGTTCAAACCGATGGAGATACCCAGCATACCGGAGCCGGCAACGCACGTCCACACTGTTCTCGTCAGTACACATGTCCAACTCTGGGGTTCTGGAGAACCATGTTTCCATAAGGTAAGGACCCACACAAAGCGAACGCCAGACCTAGCACCTCGCGGCCTGCGCGCCCAAAGAGCTTCTGCCCCACATCCTCGATGCCGTACGTCTCAGGGTGCTTCATCTTGAACGTGCCGACCATGTAGCCAGACCAGAGCGTGATCAGCCCGATGGCAAGCAGCGAGATGATTCCCGGAATGAGACCCAGAGCGTCGAACGCAGCAGGAATAGACAGCACACCGAGACCGATCTGCGTCTTCATCATGATGATGGACGAACCCCACCAGCTGACCTGCTGGGCGTCAGTATTCGTTAGGTAACAAGAGGTCCAAAGTATGGGGACGTACGCTGCGGTAGTTGGGGCCTCCCTCGACGACCTCACCGAAGACAGCATCCGTCTGTCCCTGCGCGTTGGTGTCCTCGGCCTTGAGCTGGCTGCCGTACTCGATGTCGTCGCCCATCTTGTCGTTGGAGAAACCCATGTCGCTGCGATGTCTGATCCGGGCGTAAGGAGGTGGCACACAAGGATGAGTGGTGCCCATGAAGGACGACCTGGACGACTTTATGCAGAATTCGTCGGCCCGACCGACATCGGCTGGCACAGACCCAGGAACGAGGTGGAGGTCGCCCACGGCGCGCCCATTGTTTTCCCCAGGTACGTGGGTCCCTGGTGGTGGTTGCTCAAGCTGGTGCTGCTGCGATGGGTGCTGGCGAATGAGCCTGGAGCCGCGAAAGCCCGAGAAGGGGTTGGTCTGGAGCCGCACCGAGCCGCAAATTTTTTGGTGCAGGTACAGCGAGGTTTCGCCGCACTAGGCCCAGCGTGGCAAATCAACTTCGTTTCTTTTACATCACAGCTTCAACCTCTGCGCAGCCGCTGCTGCGCAGCCTGCGGACTCAGCATGTTCGAGAGCAATCGGGGGAAGCACGGCAGGTGTTGGGATGGCCGTGTGGCGCTGGCAAGCTTCACCACAAGGCCGCCCACAACAGCTACGTGCGTTGATAAGCATGAGAGCCATGGCCGGAACAGGGACCAAGCAGTTCGGACCAAGTGAAATAGACGCTTATCTTTTGTGGATTTCTGGGCTTACGTGGTGGGACGAGGGTCCGCTCCACCATGCTTTCGAGATAGCGAAATAACGGGAATACGTCACACTTGCTGTATTCTCATGAATGGTTCTGTCAAATGCTGATAGTAGAGATAGTAGGAATCGAGGTTGGGAGATATATAGCAGGGTTGGGTGTGCGTGAGAGGGTGTTACATTTATCGCGTATTGTTCACGTAAGGAAACGCTCATATCTTGGCGAACATCATATCATAATATAGTTGCTGAGTCGTAAATTTGTTGATGTACAAGTGCGTTTCATAACAGAGTGCAGAGCTGAGGCTAACATTATAACTCGTCATGCGCCCGTAGACGCTACATGGTGGTATCAAAGGTTCGTAAATGGTAATAAGATGGCAAGCAAAACATGGTACGCTCAAAAAGCTCGCGCGAGTGCGACGAGATGGTGCAGAACGATGCTGTGCCGCTATGCCGTAAGTCGTTACATGGTGGTATAAAGCGCTGGGAAAACATGGGGATGGGCGTGTACGGCGGAGACCGAGTATGGGGAAAGCCCAAGCGCTGAGCGTGCTCGACACAAGGGCATCGGAGACAGGAGGACTCCGGAGCGTGGAAGCAAATCTTCTCCACACTCTGCGCAGGAGTGGAAGGACGCTCCGATGAGCACGGCTTCTGGAAGCATGGTGAAGCATGGCGGAGGCGTGGCCTGACCCAGAGCTGCGGTCGGGACCTGGGGCTGATACTGGGGCCAAGGTTTGCGTTATGTAAAAGCATGCATGTTGCGCTCGTAGCGCAGAGCCTCAATCTGGGGCAGATGTAGCTCTTATGTAAAGTGTCGGAGCGTGCGGAGCTTCAGTCTGGGGCAGGCGTTGTCGTTAGGTAAGACGTGTGGTAGCGTGCGAAGTTCCTGTGGGCCCCGACATTACGAGGGTCCCCAAGGCGCCAACACCATTCGGCTCGACGTAGTACCTGCTCCCGATGCTCTTGCGGATTTTATCCCTTCGCTTCTCCGCCGTGCGCTCCTTCAGCCGGTCCTTGATTCCGCTGACCCCAATGTATTGCACCTGGTAGCCCTTCAATCCCGGGATCGCGCGACCGTTGCGCCAAGACTGGCGCCGACTCGTGCCGGGACGCTCAAAGGAGGCTGACGAGCGGAGACTAGGCTGTGATCCACGCTTACGAATCCCGCTGGAGGATCGGAGAGGCTGCGTGGAGTCGAGGAGGATGCGCGGCGAAGACGTGTGTTGGCTTGTCTTTGGGGAGGAGGGGAAGTGGGGAGGGAGCGTGACATGATGGCGGCGACGGTTGGTGCCGTGTCTTTCGACGCCGAGTGAGTTGCCAATGAGGAAGCCGCCGGAGCCCTGAAAGCTGTTTGTGAGTCGCTTGCGCAGGGTGTTGCGGCGCCGTGGGTAGGGCTCCGGGCTGGGGTCCTCGACGTCGCTTGTGTCACCACCTGAGGGGAGGACGTCGTCTTCGTCGTCCGAGTCGCTGTCCTCGAACCCGTCCCAGAAGCCGCGTGGGCGCCAGAAAGGGTGGAGGGTCCCGTCCTCGGCGCTTACTGTGGGAACCTCGGGGTTGCGGTGTGAGGACTGTGAGCGTGCGTGCGAGTCGCTGTAGTAGCGGCCGCGATTGCTTGAGGCGCGAGTCAGGAACGGGGAGATTAAGTTGTCCGAGTAGCGACGCGCGCGCTGGACTAGGGAAAGGCGACGCTGTGGGTGCGAGTCTGAGTGTTTTGGTGGCCCTGGTGGACCTACTTCCAGCGTGCGCTCCAACTCTTCAGCGGGTGTCGGTGGAATGAACATGATCTTGGGAGGCTCCGGCGCGGAACGAGGGTTCTTGAGTGGAGAGTCCACACCATCAGGCTGAGGTAGATCGATCTGCATTGGAGGCGTAGATGGTTCAAAAGTGAGAGTCGGTTGAGTTGGCGCCTGGGGCGTATGGAACACTTGCGGTGATTCTTGAGCACCCTCCATGGCATCGACAAATGGTGGTGTGGGCGTCCGAATGACTTCTTGACGTAGTTCTACACCGTCCTGCGAGTCGAAGTAGGTTCCATCGGTCAATTGTTTTGGCTCAGGAATCATGGAGTTGACACGCGAAGGTTGTTGCACCACGAGCAGAGAGTTGTTGTTGTGGGGATAGATGCTGACGGCGGTAGCCTCGCTAACCTCGATGGGTGTGTCAGAGAACTGAGAGAAGGGGGTTGATTGAGAGTAGAGATGGCGAGCGTTTGCGTGCTCTTCTGTCCGCCCTGTGGACCTGTCGAAGCTGATGCGGCGATGCTCGTCTGACGTCCTCCTTTGCCAATCGTAGCTACGGCGGGAGAAGTCATCGGGAGTGCCTCGATCGTAGCTGTGTCGAAGCTGTGAGTCCTGGAGTGGTGATGTGCGGTCCTGGCTGAGAGAGCTTCGTCGGTGCTCCTCTGATCTCCCTCTTGACGATCGCGACCCTCTCCGTACAGGAGGCGATGACTGGTTGGGTGACGACAGGGACTGCTGACGTTCAGGTGAAGCCGGCATCTGATCGACGGTTGGCGTAGGTACAACCTCGTCCTGAGCCTCGCGCTCAGCGACAAGCACACGTACACGGTCGAGGAGAGCCGGCGGCGGCGCCTTGTCTTCCGGATCATCGTCGTACACGCTCAGCTTGCGTTGAGCGGACCCAAGAACATGCTCCATTGGATTGCGAGGTAAGGGCTTATCAGAGTCACCTGGGCGACTAGAGTCTGAGACCACTCGTCGATGGTTGTTGTTGGCCGGCGGAGGAGACGAGTACGGCAGTTGTGGCGACTTTACAGGTGAGCGAGGAGACAGAGCCGTGGCGCGGCGTGGGCTTTGAGGAGGCGATAACTCGACGAAGTGTCTGGCCCTAGCAGGGCCTGTCGCTTGTCTCGCAGACTCAGGCGCTGAGGATATGCGCATACGGGGGCTCCTGTCCGGGTGCCTCTGCGAATTCGATCTGCTGAGGATATCAGCTGCAGGCTGGAGGATCCTGCGCACCGACTCCTGGTGGGCAAGAGTGTATGCAGAGCTATCAATGGTACGACTGCTGCGCACTGAGAAGGGAGAGGCGTTACGAGGAGCCGTGCTCACCGAGCTCAGTGCACCGAGAGTCTCTGAATCGGTGCTGAAGCGCTTGTTCCTGTCGGAAAGGTTGGCCTTCTTGTGCACCAGCCTGTGCAATGGCACGTCCTCGGATGCCATTGAATCGCGATTCGAATGAGTGACTGACACACGGCTGAGGGGAGAGGCTGACACACGGCTGAGGGGAGAGGCTGATTCCCTGCGCAGGGCCATGTTCTTGCCGGAATGGCGGAGGGTGCGTTGCCGATGTGGAGGTGTGGTGATGACGACAGCAGCAACGATGGTCGAGGCCACAGACGCTGTGGACATGCGCTTGCTCTTGCTGTCGTGCAGGGGCTCCTCGGGGGCAGGGTTGGCCTCGGCGGGCCAGCCAATGGACTGGGCGAACTTTTCAATCGAGGGACTGCGCGGGCTGTTGCTGCTCGCTTCAACGCGCTGACGCAGGCTGGAGCTCCGGTGCGACCGCGTGCTCATGGCGGGCGAACTGGCGCCTGCTGCGGTGTCGACAGGCTCGGACGCTGTGGTGGGAGACAAAACCGACTCCTGCTTGCGTTTCCGTCGGACTGTCACGTTCCTCATCAGTTCTGTGTTCCACTCCCGATCTGGCAGCTCGTCCACGACAGGGAACTCGTGGTCTTCGTCGGCGCCCGCCACGGCATCCGCGTCTTCGAGCCTGGGCTCTTCCAGCGTCGGGCTCGGGTAGAACAGCGGCGGCTTCTCCGTGGGCGTGGCATCGTTGTCGTCCTGCTCGAATGCCAGGCCCAGCCCGCGGTCCTCCTCGACGGTGCTCAGTCGGTCGACGATGGGCGTGGCGGATCGGCTGATGCTGGGCTCAGACGACAGGTCCTCTCGCGCAGTCGTGAAGGACTCGGCCCGCGACGACGGGTAGGCGAAGAGCGGCGGGCGCTCGACGGCGAGGCTGCTCGGCTGGGCGGCGCTGTTCGAGGCGGCGGCGGCGTTGCGCGGGGGGCTCGGGTCGGGCGTGGGCGGACTGCGTGCGTTGACGGGCGTGCTGAGGGCAGACTTCTGGGAGACAATGGAGCCGACCAGGCTGCTGCGGTTGGGCGGCGGCGGCGGCTCGAGGGACATGGCGGCGGGCCCGTCGCGCGAGATGCTGGGCGGCGTCGGCGGCAGGCCGTTGCTGTCCGCGCCGTTGGCGATGCCCGGCGATGCCAGCGGAGTGCTCTGCTGGCTGCTGGCGGCGGACTCTGTGTCATGTTCCGACTGCGTGTCGTCGTGCTGCAGCTGGAGGGGCGCGGCGGCCGGCTGGTACTGGCGGTAGCTGTCGCTGCGGCGCGAGTCGTGCTGGCGGACGGGACGCTTCGGCGGGCTGGCGAGCGCGTCCTCGAGCAGAGCGTAGGCGTCCGGCTGCAGTGCGGACATGGCGTGGGCGTCCGTCTCGCAGCGGCGGACAGCTGCTCGATGGACGACGGGGAGGCAGACGGGCTCGCGTCCAGCGCTACGAAGACGGCATTCCGCTGCTGCGTGCTCGTGGGCGCTCGTCGTGGGCTAGGCGACGCCGGCGCCGCGCACTGCAATCGCAGCGGACTCGAGATGGGACGTCGGCCGCTGAAGTGGGCAGCTGCAGCTGGTGACGCAACCTTTGGCGGGCAGCAGCGCCAAGGCAGGCGTTCGCGGCGGATGGCGGGCTGCAGACGACGGCGAGCGGTCGCACGGCGCAGAGGCAGACTTCGCGTAGGCAGAGGGTGTCGTCGGTGTCGTCGGTGTCGCGCAAGACTCTGCTGCGCTGTGGCCGTGTCAGATGTGGGATGCGCAGAGTCGGGGAGGCTGGGAGCGCAAGACGCCTGGCCTGCGCAATGTATGCATGGGCATGGGCTTGCATGGGCTCGGCGCAGAAGTAGTGGCGCCGCCCGGAGCCTTTTTACATAGCACCTTGTCTCAGCTGCAGCGAACAGACACCAGACGACTGTCGCTGCGAGAACGACGCTGCATTAAAAGCGCTTTAGATCTACCAAACACACCAAACCATGCTGCTGTACTGAAGGGCCCTGAACTGCGGGCGCTGGAGCCCATCATTCGCCGTGCTAAAGAGCGGGTGGGCCCTGGATTGATTCCGCAGCACGAGCGCCTAAACTCCTTCCGTCTCGACTCAGCTTCCCCACTCCACCCACCATGCAGCCCCTCCTGGCATATGCACTGCTGTGTGATGAGCACGCGTCGAATGGTGCTCATGTGTTAGCCTGCCATGCGTCTTTCTGATGTTCATTTCTGTCAACACGCTCAGATATGAGGGCACCGGTACAGCCACCACGTAGGAGCCCTCGCAGTGTTTCCTCCACCGATACACGACATCGAATCTCCGATTGCGTGGCAGCGCAGCGGAAGGCCATGCGTGATCAGAATTCCAACGAGATCTTTCCAATAGCCTTCCCGCCTTCGATAATCTCATGCGCTTTCCTGACTCCTTCTTCGTCAATCTTCAGCTTCTGAGTGTTGTGGCACTTGACCTCGTCGTTGTCCAGCAGCTCCCTCAGCCTCTCCAGGATCTTGCCGTGGCTCTCAGGTTGCACACCATAGTACGGCTTGGTGCCCAGCAGCGCCCAGACGAAAGTCAGACTCTTTGCCATGAACTCTGTCCCATACATCGGCATCTGCTTGTCCTGCACAATGGAGCAGACTTTGCCGAAAGGCGCCAGAATCTTAGCTGCGGGCGCAAGATATCCTGATGTGGGAGTGTGTGTAATGAACACATACTTGATCGGAACATCCAGCTTCAGCTCCTCGACCTGCTTGACCAGATCCTCTCGATGATTAACGGTATGTGTGGCGGCTCCCACGTCCTTCGAGAACGCAACAGTCTCCTCCCTGGACGCAGTGGTGACTACAACGGGCAGCTTGAGCACGCGTCTCGCAATCTGGCTCGCCACGCTGCCCACACCACCCGCTCCATTGACAATCAGAATGCCAGCATTCTCGCCCTCCTGGATCTCCATGCGCTCGACTAATGCCTCCCACGCCGTGATCCACGTCAACGGCATGCTCGCCGCCTGCCCCCAATCCAGGCTCTTCGGCTTGATGGCGACGCTGCGCGAGTCGACGAGCTGGAACTCCGCGTTGCTGCCTGGACGAATTGGCGAGCCGGCGTAGAAGACTTGGTCGCCTGCGGCGAACTTCTTCACCGAGGGCCCAACGCTCTCGACTATGCCTGCGGCGTCGAAGCCGAGGATCTGAGGCGGCGCAGGCGCGCGCGAGTAGTAGTCTGGGTAGTCGTCGTACACGCCTGCGCGGACCTTGGTGTCGACTGGGTTGACAGAGCACGCTTTGATGCGCACGAGCATGTCGTAGCCGTCTGGATTGCCAGGCTTGGTTGTCTCGATGCCCTGGAGGTTGGTGGTGCCACCGTACTTTGTGACTGCGATGGCGCGCATGTTCGGTGTTTCTGGAGCCATGTTCGATGTGTGTTTGAGCGCTGATGGTTTGCACGTCGACTCTGATCTTCTCCCGCCAGACTTCTCATATATACGAGTCTCTTACCCACCTACACACGTCAAGATGACCGACATCCGTGACGTCATACCGGCAACTACATCTCATCTCGAAGACAGAGCACTTTTGAACGTCGTCGGCGAAGATGCTGCAATTGCATGCAGAAATTGGAGTGATGCTGAGCTGCCTACATAAAGACTATGGCCAAGCCGACCGTCACCACTCGGGGCCGATGAACGTTGACATTGTCTTACGGAGGCTCCATTTGGGTGATGCACATCACATTCTTCAGAAGGGTTCATGCCTTACTCATGACTCCTGAAGATCTCAACTTACGATGATGACGCAGCACGTGGGTTCCCAGGTCAACGTCGTCAAAGGCATGGACTCTGAAACACGTAAACACGGTCAACGAACGGTGAAACCAGCAATGAGATCTTACGTACACATCATCGAGCAACAACGATTCTGGAATTTTATCGTCCTCACAATTTGGACACCTTGGCGCAATCAGGTAGGTGAGCAGCTCTGTGATGTTTGGCTTGTGAGCTTGGAGTGCGACCAAGCGAGCTCGCAGCTAGCGGCTCTTGGTCCCTCTCGTGTATCGTAAGTCGAAACGCACTTGAGCGCAGATCTCCCCTTGGTACGAGGGGACAACGTGACACCTGCACTCTCGCAATTATTAAATCGCCAGGCACCAGGCACGAACCACTTCTGAACGCCTGCAGGCTATGCTGTCCGCATGTCCACATGCTCACTTTTGCACGCTCAACATGCAAGCTGAAGCCAGCGTCACCACGCCATGCTCGAGACGGCTAGGCTTCATGCAGGTGTGGAGCGAACCCGCCCGTGTGGAGATAAGGCGCGGGCGCTGGTCTCCTTCGGGCTGCGTGAGACTTGGAGGCTGCCTGTCTGGGAAGGCAGGCGGACTCAATTGAACGAGGAAGCATGTATCCGTCTGTCGAGCGGATTAGAGGATGCAAGCTCAGGAGAAAGATTGTGGGAAGCAGCAACGTGACATGTTCAAGATGGTGCCAGGGAACCCTGCGCGGCGGCGGCTACCATGAGCAAAGGCGCCGTTTTGAGGCTACACTACACCCCACAGGACCCTTTAATAAGGGCCGAGTATTAATAGGCGCAGCAGGGCATCGCAGCGAGTTTCAACCGTCGCAGGATCAACGACGATGCTCGCGGGGCGGTGGGCAGGCAGTGCGCAGAGTACCGTAGCAGTGTACAAATTGTGATCTTAGGACAAGTCGCAGTGCGCGCTCGTGTCGTAATCAACTAGCACACGAGCCTGTCTGTGCGCGTGCAGAGTACGAAAGATGTGGGGTTGGGTGGTGCTGGCTGGCTGTCGTTGGAGACGAAGACGAGACGGCGAAGCCTCGATCTTGACAGAGGTTTTTCTCCCTTGACATGTGTCATCTCAGCAGACTGCTCTGCGAGCGAGCAATTGTCTGATCATCTCCCGCAGCGGCCATACTCGCAGCACTACGGTGATAAGGTCCCTGGCAACAGTCGACCAGCTAGTCTCGTTCGGAAGCTGGTACCCTGATCATTTGGTCGGCTCAGCAGAGGTCGCACCACAGCTAAGAGGCATCGTTTCCTGGGCAGCTCTGCGGTTCTGCTGTTCTGCGTTCACCTGCACGCTCTGTCTGCCCGCCTGCACGTTTTAGAGTGATCGCTGACATTGGAGGTGCACGGCGCTGTTTCGAGTTGGGCGCATCACTCTCCCCCTCGGACACGTACTCTAGCGCGGGCAGCCAATCGACGAGCGACGACGACGACGACGACAGCCGCACGCCAGGCACAGGCACGCGAGCAGCACCGCCTGCACCCCTCGACAGCCAAAAAGTCCCATACATCGCTGAGCGATTGGGCACCAAACGCACCCGCATGATGGTCGACGCACGCCTCGACGAGGCTCGCGAGGCCGGCAGCAAGCTGCTCAGCAAGGGCAGCCGCTGGCGGACCAAGTACTTCGCCAAAGACGAGCCCGCGCCCGAGGAGCAGCGGCCGACGAAGCGCGCCGACACGTTCAGGCTCAACGACGACGTCAACGACTTCCTAAAGCCCAGCACCGACAAGGCCAACGCACAGCAGCAGGCCGCGCAGGCGTTCCTCGCAGCGAAGCCCCGCATCGACGTCGCGCGCGCGCAGCGCTGGCCCGGCGCGCAGGAGATCCTCAGCAGCGCCGCAGCGAGCAGCAAGAGCGCCGGCCCCGGCGGCCTGCGGACGGGCACGCGCAAGAGGGGGCTCACGGTCAGCTTTGCCCGCACGCAGCCCGCCGTGATCGGCCATGGCGGCGACGAGTGCGAGGAGCCGTCGCTGGAGGTGTCGCGCCGCAAGAAGGCGAGCAGCGTGAGCGAGGCGGACCGCCTGGCGCAGCAGAACGTGTCGGTGCAGGACGACGCCCACGTCGCTGCCCGCACGCCGCAGTTCAACGGCATGGCGCGCTCCGACAGCCAGACGAGCACGACGGCGCCCCAGCGCACCAGCTTCACCCGCACCCTGACCAGCCAGGGCGAGATGTCGCCGCCGCTGCAGAAGAAGCTCGACATGGGCAGCATCAACACGTACGCACATCCGCCGCCGCCCGCCCCGCAGCGTATGGGGCCCATGGGCCTGGGCGAGCGCCCCAAGGTCCTCTCGCGCGCCCCGACCGGCTTCGACCTCATCATGCAGAGCGAGCCGCCCGCCGCCCGCCGGCCCAGCAAGGACTCGGCGTACTCTGCCTACTCTGCCCACTCTGCCACCTCGCACGACTCGGACAACGTGTCGCCCGTCGTCGAGCGCAAGGCCCCCGTGCTGCCGCCCACCCAGGAGGAGGACGCCGACGACGACTTCCGGCCGCGCGCCCTCAAGCGCACCCAGACGGGCTTCACCGACATAGCAGACGACTCGGACAACTCGTCGCTCGAGCGCGTCCCCTCCGCCCCGCAGGTGCCACGGCTGCCCGAGTTGCGCTCTGTCGAGCAGGAGGACGACTCGCCGCTCGAGTCCAGAGCACTCCTCGCCGAACGCTTCCTGCAGAGCGAGCCAGAAGACCCAAACTCTTTCTCCGCCAAGGTCAAGCACAAGATGAGGGCCGAGGAAGGGCGCGCACTGCACGAGGCGCAACAGCGAGCCGCAGAGGGAAAGCGCGGATCAGATGCGAGCTCCCTGCAGTCAGACCCCTTCCAGGTCGGCACACCACCCACCACGTACAACACGTTCATGGGCGGCAGGACGCCGCCCTCCGCACCGCCAGTCCAGCCGTCACGACAGTCACCACCGCAGAGTCGTCCCGTCCAGCCAATCCAGCAATCCCCTCCGAGGGGTCTAGATGCGGAAGACCCATACCGCTCAAGAGCACGGGGACCCTCGCCAGGACGGAGGCCAATGCCTCCCGGCACGTTCCCTCTGGACACAGACCCGCACCAGCCCTCATCCTCCGTTTCTACGCACCAAAGCAGACCTTCAGATGCACGCTCATCACCAGGCAGGTCCGAGTCAATGTCAGCTACAACCGCCTCATCTATTCAACAAATCTCCTCCACAACAGAGAAGGCACCAGTCTCAGCTAAGCCCCTCCAGTCGGCTGCAGATGAGCTTCATCTAGACACACCGTCCGTCCTACAGCCCGCTAAACCGCCGATGCAAGCACAACCACCATTGCCCCAGCCTAGGACACAAGGCTCAGTCTCGCAACCGCAGAACTCTCTCTCGCAATCGCAGGGCTCCCAGGGTTCCATCTCACATCCCGCCGAGCCAGCATTTACCATTCGGCCGAGACAAGACATCAGTATGAGGTTAGGGGGCTCGCTTGCTCGCTCAGACACAAGAATGCTTGGGGACGCCGCGTTCAAGGATTTTGCAGAGCGTGTCACACACATGAATGGCATCTTTGCCTTGACAGCGCAGCTTGGCGGCAACATCCACGACCGGTCACCGACGCAGTGGACTCGAGTGGCGACTTGGTGGTTCTTGAAGGGTCGTGCTGGTATGGAAAATCTCATCAGAAGCCGGCCCAAGACCGCAGAGCCCCAGCAAGAACGCCTCACGCAGCCGCACGTCGATCTGGCCAAGGCTCTATGGGTTTGCGCTGAGGTCCTCCCTGGACATCCTGCATTGGCGCAGTACGCTGGCCAGCCTGAAGATGCCAAGGCGGATGTGGCTAGGCAGGCTGGTGATGTTGGAGCAACTGAGGCCTTCGAGATCAAGGCTGCCATCTTTCACTACATGAAGCTGCTGACCGGATCGATGAAGAAACACCAAAGCATGCCTCCGACGGCAGCTCTGATTCAGGGTCAGAACCAGAATATTTGGGAAGAGTATCCCAGATTCGACCCAATTGCTGGCAGCGTTCTCTCGGGCATCAAATACAGACACGCGAAGAACGGAGCGCTTCCCCAGCCCCACAGCTTGTCGCAATACCTGCCGCTGACTGACACTAAGAATGAATTCTGCTACTTCAGGATGTTCGCTACAGCCACCATGTCGACCGACGACGCAAACACGGACCGGAAGTCCATGTCCGCTGCCATCACAGTATTGCGCTCGAAAGAAGAATACTCGACCAAACTCGCTATTTGCAGCCAGACCGAAGATCTCAACCTGTTGGTAGGCCTCAACCCTGCTGCCGGACCCACCTGGAAGGACATCAGCTGGAAGAAGCAGTCGCGCCAGCTTTGTCTCCAATTACAACATGGCTTCGTTCTGAATCTCGAGTTGAACGAAGGCGACTGGCGTAACCTGTGGGCCATTGTCGATCACACCAACCGTGTCGAGTCGAGCATGCGAGAGCGGGCCAACGAACGTTTCTCGTGCAAGCTCTACCTGCGAGAAGCGAGCTACAAGGACCCCGCAAATCCAGCAGCCTTCCCGCCAGAGCGTGTGCATGGGTGCAAGTTGATGGTGTTTGAGAAGTTCGATCGCAGCAGCGAAGGTACAGGGAAGCGGAAATTGCATCGTGGCTACAGGCTTGTGCTTGTCACAGCGCAGAAGAACAAGCAATTGAGCTTCGTTGAACACGAACTCGGCACGAAGCAGCAACCCATGAACTTTGAATATGTCACCGAAAACGACCAGTCTCCAGCTATGAGACTGCACTTCCGCGAAGGCACTGCCGAACAGAGACCAAGAGTGTGTACTGTGCACCTCGTCTTCCAGGATGCCAATGACCGCAACCACCTCTTTGGCACATTTACGTCTATGAACATTGCGCCTGGCGAGATGACGTTCGCTCAGGTCCCGTTGAAGTCTTTCAGCATCGAGAGCGCGGACCAGGCAGACGCGTTTAGCGCTGTCGGTAGCCGCGTGCTCGAGAAACTGCAGTGGCAGGAAGCGAAGACCGTGAACCAAGACCCCGAGGCTGCCGGCCTCGAAGCCGCGCCTACAGTGATGAGCGAGAGTCTTCGCATCGTGTGCCGGCACAGCGCGGGCATCATCTCAGATCGCATGAACCTGGGTAAGTCTCTTCTACACCGCCCCGTACATCTTGCTCTCTAAGGGCAATGGAGCACATAAGCATACGATACTAACGCGCTCAGGCCCCGGCGAGATCCTCGTCCGCCTCCCCACCGACGGCGCCGCAGACCTCACGCTCCTCCGCAACCCGCAGCAAGACATGGCCGTCGCCGTAGACAGCAGCCGCACCGATCCCGGCGTCCCCGACGCGCTCGCTGAACTCCTCCGCACACTGACCAACGCCTCCACCATCCGCCGCCTCGCATTCAATTCGTTCAAGGACCTGCACGCCTTCCAGCTCGCCGTGACCGGCTTCGAAGTCAAATTCGACGGGTACGTTCCCCCTCCATCCCTTACCCCCCATATGATCCTATCACTGCCATGTATGACGGTTCATCGCTAAATTAACGCCAGCATTGCCTCCACATTCTCCATCTCCCGACGCCGCATGGTCGTCCCGATCTATAAGCAATGGACCGCCAACACCATCCGGCTACAAATCGTCTCGCAAGACAACGTGATCCAGCTCCTCGCCTTCTTCGAGGACTTCTCGCACGCCGACGCCATGAACTTCCGCCTCAGCAGCATGGACACGTTCGAGAAGAAGGACAGCGGCGGCAAATACGGGCTGAAGCTTGTCGACGCCAAGTTTGCTCTGCCGGTCGATCAGAGAAGGGGAGAGGGCAAGATGCAGAAGGCCGAAGGCAGGATTGCGGGGTGGACGGGCACGAAGAGGCGGTTTGTGTGTCTCGATGAGATTGAGTATCCCGGCGAGCACGATGATATCCTGATCATGTTTGATACTGCGGAAGGTAAGTCGCCCAGACCCAAGATTCGTCTTGGGAGTACGTGAGGATCGAGCTGACAGTTGTAGCGAGAGATCTGTTCGCCAACGCCCTGCCTGCGGCCACCATGGAGCGCAAATTCACCGTCCGCAGGAAGATCTGAGCACGACTTGCTCTCCAACACTACCCGAGACCTGATCACTCGATCCATCCCTCTTCGATTCGGCACTAGGCGACACGACAAAGTCGCCCTTCATCTCCTTTGTTTTCATCCCTGTTCCCTTGGCATACAGCATCATCTCATTCGGGTTCGCAGTCCACGGGCTCGCAAGATACCACATCGGCGTTCAAAGGCGTGTTTTCATGTTGCTACACGTCACACGTTGTTACATGTCCATTGCACACGAGTTCTGCTGTGCTGGACTCTAGCATTCTACATTCGCTTCGAGGGTTGCATGACCAGGCGTCACTGCTTTTCGGCATAGGGTACATGTTCCAAGTGAGCATCAAGTACCAGCATAATTTGAGAATCTACATTGTATCTTCTCCTGCTTCTTGAGATGTAACCGTTGCTGTCTTGGACATGCCAAGCGAATCGTGTTGGTAGATCATTGCCGGTGAAACGTATTCCTCGCTACAACGCCCTCATTCGTAGATGTAGCAGAATGGCCCGCCCAACGTATAGCTCGCGTTGCGAATGCTCAAGTCAGGGACTCCGACATACCCAAGCCCAACGAGATCATCCAGCGTCGCATTGCGGCTCGGCGGGCTGTTATTCAACGTAACAGTCGCCCCGATCGCGTACAGCCGCTTCTCCAGATCCAAGTTCTGCCACGTCCACCACGTGCGGTCAATCATGGCGTGGTGCAGGAAAAACATGGGGTCTCCCGGGCTCGCAAACAAGTCGCCGCCCGGGTCGCCGCCGATGGTGAAGTGGCCCGCCGTGTGCACGCCAAGGTAGCCGGCGGCGAAGTCGCCCTGCATCGTGGTGCTGAAGCGGGAGAATGAGTCTGCGTTCTCGATCAGCGCGGCGACGTCGGCGTCTCTGGTCCAGCCCGACGATGCGGCGCGCGAGATGTCGCGGCGCAGACAGCGCGGGTTGTAGCCCAGGCCGTCGGGCGACGGGTTGGTGGGAATGTTGGGCAGTGCGGGTGCGACGGGGCCGAGATTGACTGACCAGCTTGCCACATGTCAGCGCTGGATGTGTCTGGTTTTGAGCTGGTCGTGGTGTTTTCGAACTTACTCCTTGAACGGCCCGGATTTCACGCAGCCTCCCCCGTTGCCGGGTGCGAGACTTACGCCACATGCTGCCGGGGACGGGATGCATGTGTCGTTGCGACCAGCGATGTACTCGCCGTCACCTGACATGCTCAGTTCAGAGCCGTCGAAGTTCGGGGCTTTGTGAGGATCCGCAGCCCACCATGGCCAGTTGTAGTAGGGTTGAGTGCCGTTGTAACCACACTCAGTCTTGAGGATGTGTTCGTACGCCCAGGTGAAGTAACGATGCCAGGACAGGAAGTTACTATTTGATCAGCAAGATGGGAATGGGACAAGTGATGATGGGATGAAGGCACTCACCCAGTGCCATGGATTGATAGTGTTTGGTTGATGTGCGTGGCCACCAGGTCATCATATCTATTCTTTGCCCCAGCTGCGACGCCGATGGGTGTCTTCGGTGGCAGCTTCGTAAGGCATTGCACTGCATCGATGTACGCCTTCTTCTCATTGTCGCATAGTGTTGACCTGAGGATGTCAGTTAATGCTTATAGTAACGAGGAGCAGCACTTACCATTCCTTCCGGACAGCTGCCTTCTCCAACGTACATGTCGAGCTTGTGTATCCTCGCTTTGCTACAAAGGCCCTAAGATTCTGAAGACCTCGTGCAGTCAAAGCATCGCTTTCAGGCGCGCACTTTGGTCCAAGACACGGATGTAGACCCGCGGGTGCTGCACTGGCGATGCCGATGAGTGCACCTACGATGAAATCGCTAGATCGCATTGTTGGGGACTCTGGGATGATGGAAAAAACTACATTCTTGTATACATCTTCAGGACTTGAAGCTGGATACTCTTCGCTTTCAATGTGCCGACGTCGTGACACTAGTGCGGCGCGTACTATATCTACGGACGCCACGCATGGCGTTCATCACCAACGGCACTTGAATAGCTGTCGCGTAATTTGTCTGCGGTTCAGTGCCGTCTCGGAGGTCGATCCGCTTGGGCGTCATTGCACCCGCTGGCAGCTGGCGCGAGGCTACACCGATGTACGCTAGGCACGGCTACTGACTCGATGTCGAGAGGAGCAGGCGGAGAATGGCCGAGCAAGATCGTGGTTGGAGACAACGAAGCCGATATGCTGACATGTCACCGGTATGCGGTCGGTCGGAGTAGATTTGGGGGCCAAGACGGTGTCAGCAGTAGTACAAGAGCGGTGATGACTGCTTCGATTATATGGCTGGATCTTAGCTTAGCGGCTATAGGGCGGCAGGATGCAAGAACTTCGATTGTCTGCCGCAGGCCAGGTCAATGGCAGCCGAACTGAGTGAGATGGATACGTATTGCCTCGAAAGCTGTAAAGTCGAGGATGGAGGCGTGCTGGACAAAGTAAGGTAGATGAGGGGCTCGATAAACGGCGTTAGCGCTGCACGCAGGTCAGGAATCAGCATTGCAAGCGTGAAGCTACATGGTCATTCGAACGCTGTCATTGACGTCGTGAGGATAATTATGTTACAAGGGACTCGCAAAAGCGCAACAGTCTCTACAATTCAAGTAGAAGAAAGGATGCAAAACGATCATAAGCAAGCAAGCTAAACGCCAGTGGTAAGCCGCCATAGGCAGACTATTCCACTCCCAACCCAAGAGAGCCAACCGTGTATCCAACGATGCTTTGAGATGATTTGTTTGCAGTTTTGTGGGGCAGCAACGCCGCAATGCCCAGGATGCAAGACTGAAATGCCACAAGAAGTAGATGACCGACCGTATGCAAAACGAGAGCGCCAACAAGATATCAGGAAGTCCATTTCTCTGGACCAACATTAGCAAAAGAAACAGAAAAGATGTGATCAGCGCCAGACACCCTTAGCACCTGGGGCGAGGCTGCCCCGGACCGAAGAGTTGCTAACAACTCGTATTGGCGCCCGATTGAGAGTGCCGGCTGCCGGTCGGTCCTCCCCAGATACTGCGACCGTCGTGCGTCGCGCAGCGCCCTTGACGATGGGCGCAGAGCGAGGGCTGAGAACGCTCGGCTTCCATTCGCCTTCGTGGTTGTTCTTCACCATGCGACGTGCTGCGCTGGCGGATATGCTATTCTCATTCGGCGGGCTAGAAGAAGTGGTACTTGGGCTGCGGTGTCGCTGTGTCCTGTTCGCTGGCACAGCTTTCGTGGTAGAGGAGCGACGCTTGATGGCCGTCCGAATCTGGTTTGCCTCTGAGGGATCGACGGACCAACCATCTTCTTCAGTGGCAGAGTTGCTCCCGCTGTCGTTCGCAGAATGCGAAACTTCTGAAGCAAGCTCCACACTGCTCAGTGCCGAAGGACGAATTGTGTTTGTCCCGATCTCACGGAGGGGAGAGGTGTCGGAATCTGAGCCGTAAGCGTTCCGGATAGGCATCGGTGACCCATCAGATTTCTTTGAAAGAAAGCCTGCTGCGAAGCGGCTAGATGCGGAACGAGGCTTGATGTCCAAGGATGTCGTTGGCGGCGCTAGAATGGGCGATGATCCAGCATCATTAGCGACGGGTTCGGGAACGTACGCCGAGAATGTTGGAGGCGGCATGTCGAGCGAAGAGTTCGTTGGAGTTGATTCGATGTGCTCTGGTGTCTTGAAGTCTGCCAGAGTACCGTTCTCGTTGTCGTCACGCCAACGGACGCCACGCTTGGCCTTCGATGGCGACGTTGGCCTCTTCTTGACAGGTGAAAATTGCACACCCTTCTTAGCCGCAACCATCTTCTTGCGTCGGGGCGAGCCTTTCATAGGCGATGATGTGAGATGTGGAGCATCTGCGAATGATGGCATGGGAATCGACTTCACGGGCGAAGGCCCCATGACGTTGACAGGCTTCCGCCTTTTCGGTGTCCCCTTGTGGCTAGGTGCAAAGAACTCTGTTACAGGCAGACCACCGTCTGGTCGAATGACTTGAGCAGTCGCGCTCGTGCAGGCATTCATGATCTTGGCCAGCAGCTTCCTAGCAGTCTCAACTGCTTGGGTCTCATCCATCTGTGTAATCTGGCTCAAGATAGCCACAGTTTCGATGTGAGCCTGCACGAGCACCTGCACAGTGGCTGCATCGCCTCCTCTCTCTTGCTCCAGCAGGACACTCAAAACCTCGCGTTCAGCATTAGACTTCAGAATCTGGTATTCCCTTGTCAAGTTCGCGGCATCGGGCCCGTCGGTCGTTCCGTCCAATTCTGTCAATTGTCTTAAGCCAAAGTTGAGCGCAGTGTCGAGCTTCGATGCCCAAGTCGATCGCTCGAGGCGCCTGTGATGGTGTTGTCGAGATTGCTCGAGCTCTGCCGAAATACCGATAGCTGTGTCTCTCATCGCGGTGATTTGTGTGGGCATCTCCTCGTTCTCGCGCATCTCGCAGACAGTATCGAATGCTGCAACCCATGCAGAAACCAGCGAGATGCGCTTTTCCGTATGTTTCAACGTCCTCATGATGTTCAGCCTGTCCCTGCGATCTGTCTCTGAGTCGGTGTAGGCCTGCCTCAGCCGGATGAAAGCGTCCCTCATTATGCCTTCTTTCTTCTCATTCTGCTTCTGGAACTTTGCCAGAGACGCACCATCCGAGTCCTTCTGCTTCCTCATTAACTCATCAATCAACGCCCTTTGTTCGTCAATCTTCTTCAGGTAGTCTTTGACGTGACGGTTCACATTAAAAACGTTCTTCGTGACTTTGGTCTGAATGTTCTTCGCGCGATTGGCATATCGGAGAGTGTTCTGTGTCTCGTCGAAGTGGACACTCGATGGGCTGACGCAGACAATCATGACGGTCTTGCAATTTCCACCGAGGGAGAACTTTAGCAATCGCGTAAGCTTCGAGTTTCGGTATGGGATATGGTTGTGCTTCCGCACGTCACACAGGGCGTTGATGCAGCTGCCCAGTGCCAACAAGGACTTGTTAATGTTTGCGCCTTCAGTCAGACGTGCGCCCCTGTTCTTTGTAGCACTGGCACGCTCACTGCCTGCCAAATCGATGATGCTGAGGGTGGCCATTGTGTGCGGTTCGTTTACGGAAGCATTGCGATCTTTCGACGAGACGTTGATCTGTAAAACGGCGTGCGAGCGAGACGAAGTTGCGTTGGCTTCGGTGGGGGACATGGTTCGTAGATCGTTACCGCGGACGATCATCTCCATGACTTCGTTGACCTGGCACGTGTCAGACGCTTTATCTTACTCGTGCGTGCTCCACTTCTCACATCTGTAGGTCGATGGCTGGTCAGACCTGCTACTGAGACCGCCTGGTTGGAGTCTTCTCGTAGCATGAGCGAAGTCTTGCTACCGCCCTCTACCAAAAGATCACGGATGGTCTCGTTGTAGATCTCCAGGTAAGACAGTGTGACCTCTGTGACCTTCTCCTCGGATCGCTCACTGATCTTCTCGAACAATTCCTGCATTGTCAAGAAAATGATACCAGGATCACTTGGTGTTCCACTGCAAGACTGTCAGTGTCCATCTCGTTCATGTAGGAACCTCCACGCACGTAATGGTATGTGTCTTTCCACATCCTGTAGCGCCATATGCAAAAACGGTTGCATTGTATCCTTCGAGCACATTGTCGAGCAATGGCTTTGCTGTCGACTCGTAGATGTCAGCCTGTGACGTGGTGTCGTCGAAGACTCGGTCGAAAGCGAATGTCTGGTCCTTCACACGCTTGCCCTGCGGCGCATACGAGCGACCAGCCCTATGCACTGGGTTGTCTTCTGGAGGGTCGAAGATGCTATATGCACATTAGTATTTATTGTGCCATGTTGTTGAAAACCAAGCAGCGTACAGGCAGCGCTCGTCAAGAACCTTGATGACAGGCCGGATGCCCCCCTTGGAGCTTATCCGTGGTGTAGGTGCAGCGGCGAGCGAGCCATCTCCGAGGAATAGTGTCGAGTCGTCGGTCTTTGTGAGCTGCGCAGCTTCGCGTATAGTGAATGGACGAACGCGCACAGTGACCGAGATGGACGAGGCGCCGGCGCTCGCCATGTTTGCGCTCTAGATATGTGAGTAGTCCGGAAATGCAGCGCAACTGCCCCTCAAAGTGGATGCGGTGGCCGTGAGCGTGGTTGCGGAATGTTGTGTGGTGACAGTGCTTCAACTTCGTGCACCCGAAAACGCCTCGTTGCCCATAGCAACCAGGGCAGCCACGACCGACCTTGAAGCATGCACGTGACACTCCACTTAGCAGCCCCACGCCACCGACGTGTCTACCTTGCCATCCTGTCTACCAGCATTTCCCTTGTCGATATGAAGACGTGGGGTATTGCGAAAGGCCTAATCATGGAACCCATTGCGTCGGTCGTGCTGGGCTGCCAGACGGCCCGCCTCAACGGAAAGGCCCCAAAGTCGACGCGTTGCACCAACATCGGCATGAGCAAAGCGTTCGTGTAGGGGGCTTCGACGCAGACAGCCTATCCAGAGAGGTTGGCGACCTGCACGATGTTGACCCCTCTTCCCCGGCTTTCCGCGGATCCGCTGACCCCACTAACATGAAGCCTCATTGAATGCTCAATCCCATTGACATTGCAATTACATCCATACAGATGGCTATGGAATCAGGCTCAGACTCTAGCAGGAAGGGCGACGTCGATGCAGACATTAACTACTTCCCAGCCTCTGGCGTACCTATACCCACGACTACATGGCAGAAACGCTATCTGGGAATTGGCGACGAGCACACTCGATGTATGACCATCCACAACGTCCGTCAAACTCAGCAGACGTTCGATCTGAACACCAACGGCTTCACGTTTCTAAAGCTGAGTCACAAACAAAGGGTCGATATTTCTAGCTCTGAGGAAGAAATACGTCAGCACTACTACCCAGAACTGGTGGAATTGGCAAAGAACCTGTATGCTGCGCGGCACACACGTTCCCAAGCGACCGAGCACATGGGATTACTGACGAACACAGGACAGGCGCGAGTATCGCCTTTGTCTTCAACCATGTGGTTCGAGCACATTCATCGCCAGCTGACAAAGGGAAGCTCGACTATTACGGTCGTTGGCAAGACATACCTGCTGGGCATCCGCACGTCGATTATTGCGGTGAGCCCGTTTTCCTTGAAGGCACCAAGCAGGAACTCGACCTGCCTCCTGAAATTTACCATCTGTACAACACAAGCTCGCGTTACGCATATCTCGGTGCCTGGCGACCTCTAAGGATGCTACGCAAAGACCCTCTCGCCGTGTGCGATGCCACGACAGTCCCAGAAAGCGACTATCAAATCCGCCTGCGAGAGTTCAGGAGTGGCGTAAAGTCCGGGAACTATGTCATGAGCCATGCCGAAGAGAAGCAGCAACATCAGTGGTATTACATGTCAGAGATGACACCAGACGAGATCGTAGTGTTCAAAGGATATGATACTGACCAGAGTAAGCCGGGTTGGCGATGTCCACACACGGCCATTGAGTTACCAGGTACAGACCACATACCTCCAAGGGAGAGCATTGAGGCACGCATCGTGTGTTTCTGGAAATGAGTATCAAGGCACCGTGCGGCCACGAGCTTCGCCACGGCTCATTCCCGCCGGTATTCCTTTGATCTACGATCTTGACAATTACCCGCCAGGCACATCCATCCTGTCCAACGATCGCGGGGTAGCGTCGCTGATTATTCTCGAAAAGGCAAGACCGTAACGGCCTCGTCGCTCCTTCCGGTTCTGGTGAACGTCGATCCCCCGTGCTCACGGCAGTCAGGCGGCTAAGCTAACCATCTTCAGCAGGTCGAGAAACATGAGCCGGGAAGCGGCCATACACAATCAACGCTCCAGATTACGATTCATGCGCTGCACCAGGTGTTCAAACGAAACAGGCATGAGATTCGTGCACAGTCGGGCCAAAAGTAAGCAGCTGCGTCTAAGCGAACCCAATGTCGCCCTTTCTGCTCTCTTCAGGAGTTGGCCCAGAGTACCTAAGGTCCTTGATATCGGCAACCTAACAGATGCGGCAGGAGGCAGAGCCGCACAGCTGGACATCTGACGTTCAAGCATTGAGATCAGGGACGCACTCGAATTTCTGTTAAGCTAACGAAAGCATCCAGCTAGGACATAAATACGTCCTACCGCCATCCGTCATGGAAGCTCCAGGCCGCAAGATCAGTCGCTTCCTCGTCCTTCGCTTCACAATCCTGCCAAAGTAGTCCGCTCCAATCGCTCACTGTCCAACATGAAGCTCACACTTCTCTCTCTCGCCATTCTCTCCGGCGCTCTCGCAGCTCCTGCACCAATCGCCGATGCAGAAGCCTTCCCCATTGAGGAGCTTCTGACCAGCAACCTGACTCCTGAGGAGCACGCTCTCTCCAAGCGCCAGTACAGTAGCAGCACCTACAACCAGCTCACCGACGGCACCGCATGCCGCCCCATCAGTGTGATCTACGCCCGCGGTACTAGCCAGGCAGGCAATGTTGGCGATGCCGCCGCCGTCGGCCCTTTGTTTTTCAACCAGATCGCTAGCCGCGTTGGCGGTACAAGCCAGCTCGCCATTCAGGGTGTGACATACTCCGCCAGCGTTGCTGGGTTCTTGCAGGGCGGAGACCCAACGGGCAGCACCACTATGACCAACCTCATCAGCACCGTAAGTCCAATGCCGCAAAAGCCTCAAAGACCTTAATTACCAATCAATACTGACGCCCTGACAGACTGCTACCCGCTGCCCCAACACCAAGATTGTACTCGCCGGCTACTCCCAGGGCGCACAACTCGTCCACAACGCGGCTGTCCGTACCTCTGCTGCCAATGCCGCCCGTGTCGCTGCCGTCGTTGTCTTCGGCGACCCAAAGCGCGGCCAGTCTTTCGGCTCCATCGCTACTTCCAAGACTCTCACAATTTGCCACTCTGGCGATAACATCTGCGAGGGTGGTGCTACTATCACTGCGGCGCACTTGAACTACCAGCAGGATGCGGGGACTGCTGGGGCCTTTGTCGCTGGCAAAGTCTAGAGGTTGGAATATTTCGTGTACATACTTCTTAGCGTTCATGATGGGATGGGTAATATGGTATGAGTAATGAGTTTTTCCCCACTTCTGCTATAAGCAATTGACACTCTTCGAACGATACCGATTTTGCCCAAGTAAGGTGTGCAAGCTGGTTCTTGGCGTGGTTTCCTAGTGCGCACCCCGTCTCCTTCCTGCTCGCGCTCAGTTTCGCAAGTACGCCGTCTGCATCCATATCGAACCCGGTGACCTTTCGCAGTTCATAATGCGTTCCTCAAAATGCGATCATAAGCTTCACTTGATCAAGGTGGCGCTGGCTCCAACCACCAGCTCGGAAATTATTTTAAGCCCATGAAAACGAACGAGAGCGAGCGCGTAGACTATGAAATGATTGGGAACCGTCTCAAGATGGCTGGAAGTGGGACGAAGCCTCCGGCTTTGCAAGTCACCACAGTCCTCCAGAAGGAAGGTCCACGAGAAGGAAGTTGATACAAAACGCTGACACTATAGCAGAACGAATGGGAAATCTTCTGGATCAGACAGGTAAACGACGTTGGAATTACTTGAAAAGATAGTGCAACGCTCACAGTCTGGTAGGTGGAATAGCTTAGTTCCAAAGGTGGTGAGTTTGCGTCTCGAAGTTGACATATACTAGCTCTATTGACAATGGCGACAAAGGCCCAAGAGAACGGCCGTATCGTGAATGGTAAATTAGCTAGAATGGCCCTTTCGCAGAGGAATACTACTCCTCTACACTCTTAAATGTTCAAGTTTCCCAAGCCAAGTGTTATCCTCACTGCAACACTTTGTCAATAGACGAAACCCTCGTAAAATCTATCAAGGCGCCTTGGGTGGATCTCCTTATATCCACCGAAGCCTATTCGAGCAGCACTTCACTTGTGGTAGTAGACCCACGGTTGCCCAAGCGTCGAGACTTAGCCAAAGCTTATGTCAAGAGGATCTGTTTAACTCATGAACACACGCAAGTAAACCCTGTTATGGTTGAACCAGTAGAGTTTTTCTACCTGACCAAACCGCAAGAACGACTTCACTAGCGAGCAAGTACTAGATAGAGAAGGCCTCGGGCTGCAGGACACCATTAGCGAAGGTCATCAGGACGTCTTATCTCCTCGGGAGGACACGCCTGCGAGCCGAGAACGGATCGACCATCAGGGTACCCGCGGAGCCCCATGCAATATATAAGTAGCAGCAGGCCCACGAACGACCACCGGAGATGCTGTATTCTTCGAGCGGCAGATGACAGGTAAGCTACTTTGACAATCTCACAAGTGAGCGCACCCATGTGAAATGGAGCGATATCATCCACAGGTGTTGTATCATTCATTTCGTAAAGATCAACACCAACAACTCGCTACGCTATGTACAAACTACATCATTACAGACCAAAACTCTTCCAGTACGTGTCAACAAACAGCAGCTACAGCAGAGCGCTTATTTGCCAGCACGGTACGAGTTCCAGTAAGAGTACATCCTCGTCTGCTGACCAGAAGTGAAGCCAGTGAAGCAATCGCTACATCATCATTAGCACTAGAGCCATCACGCAGCAAGCAAGAGGGGGGAGTACTTACTCGTCCGAGTAGTCCATGTAGTTGGTAACGGGGTCAAGTCCCGTCTGGCTGGGGCACGAATCCCTCGTCGTCGCGCAGCCATAGCTTGCGCTCGCCTCAGCAGGCGTATCCGAGACATAGTCACCAGAGCCCGTGCAGCCGCCCTGGAAGGTGTGGTACAGACCGAGCCAGTGGCCGATTTCGTGGGTCGCGGTGTGGCCGAGGTTGTAGTCCGTCTCGCTGCCGCCCGGCACAGTCGAGGAGCGGATGACAACGCCGTCGAGGTAGAAGTCGTTGGACCCGGACGTGACGGCCTGCGGGAAGTACGCATACCCGAGGTACTCGGTGCCGGGAGTGAAGTATACGTTCAAGTCCGCGTAGTTGCCCTTGCGCAGCGCCTTCTTCATGGCAAGCTCGGCCTTGTCATTGGCGTAGTTGGCGTTGACGGTCCAGTCGACGCCGGCCTGGGTGAACGAGATGCCGTGTGGTGCGTATGCGTCGTTCAGGACCGCGAGTTGCGCGTCGAGGGTCGCCTGCGTCAGGTAGCCGCCTGCAACGGTCTTGGCGGTCGCGGTGACATGCCAGTAGACCTTGATGTTGATGGTGGCAGCAGCAGCAAGGCTCGACTCGGCAAAGCCAGCCTCAGACTCGAGGATCTGGAGGTTCTGGGCGATCTGGATCTGCTCCTCAGTAGCGTTGGGAGTACCGCAGCTACGCTTGGCGGCCGCCGAGGAGGCGAGCAGGGAAAAGAGGAGGGTCTTGAGCTGCATGGTGACGGCTGGGCGAGGCTTGAAGTGAGGGAATCGGAGTGGTCAGCTGCGAATCGATGCCATTTCAAGGAGGATATCCAGGCACTCTTGTACTCGCCCCCGACTTTGGAGAAGCAAGCACATCGCCACCAGGAACAGGCCGCTCGTCGCGACAATCCGAAGATTGTCGAACTCACTTGGTCTCCCAAGACGTCGACCTTCCCAAGGAAGCGTAAACCCGGTCGTAACTTCACTGGAACGATCCTTCCACTATAGTGGCAAATGGGTCTTCCGCCATCTACCTGCTCTGTTGGTCGCTAAGTCGCATTGACGGTCATTTCATCGGCGGACCACAGAAGACGCCTTCTCTTGCTCAGGCAGGTGTCAATCTCGTCGAGCACCATTCATCTAACGCAGCCGGTTTCCAAAACACCATAGCGACTTGGCAGCGGCAGTTGCTAGCTGGGACCGGCTACGCACTCCACTGCTCAGGAAACGCGAAGGATGATTGGCGACGGGAGGCACCGTGGCTGTGGGGACGATCGTATTCATCTGCGGCGTGCTCAACGGACTTGCAGCGCACAGGAGAACTCGCCCTGACTAAGGAGGACTGCCGAATTTCCAAGCCTTGCCAAGCAATGCCGCGGCGGTCTTGTAGTCTCGAAGAGGCATGTCAGGAGCTGGCACGAGCGGCGTTATCTGCAGGAAAAGCTTGGGGAGATAAGACATGTTGTCTGGGGTAAAGATCATCTCTAGTTAGGGTCTTGTGACTGGTGGTCTCGAGCCCGCGGTGGCATCGCGCAGAAGAAAGTTCGACCGCGGTGTTGAGGTGGTGTGGCCGGATTCAGGGGATTGCGCTGCGAGATGCTTCGCTCCGAGATGCGCCATAGCCGAGCGGAGATCTCGGGACGGGGCGGAAGGCGCAGTCTCTCAGAGCGCGGATGACCAGAGTACAACAAACGCAGGAACACAGCCATTGAAGAGACCAGCGGAGAAGCGTGATGAGCAGCCAGGAAATCGCTGTTGTTCGTCTTGAAGGAACGGCAGTTATCACATTATCTGGTCTCGTTGGAAAGCTTCGCGCAAGCCTCAAGCTAAGTAAAAGAGTGATAATCAAGAGAGAGTCGAGCTCGAAACCATACAAATACTCGACACCAAACGCAATTAAAAACCTAGGTACCGACCGTCATTCCCCCGTTAACCCTCAAGATCTGCCCATTCACCCAGCTACTCCCGTCACCCGCAAAATATGCAATCGCCTTCGCAATTTCCTCCGGCTTTCCGATCCTTCCAAATGGATTCGCAGAAGCAATCCGATTGACAAGCTCCTCGCTCTTGCCCTGGAAGAAAAGATCCGTGGCCGTTGGTCCCGGCGAAATACAGTTCACGTTGATACCCTTGGTACCCAGATCCTTGGCCAGGATACGCACCATCTGCTCGATGGCGCCCTTGGAAGTCACGTAGAGCAGGTAATTTGGCGTGATGGTCGAGCTGTTGCAGAGGGATGTTGAGAGGAGGATGACGTGCGAGCCGGGGGGCATGTGGGGTGTTGCTTTCTGCGTTGGTCAGCACTTCACTATCTCCAGTGCCTACATGTCACGAAGTCACGGGACTTTGAACTGCATACCTGCGCCAAGAAATAAGGGCCCTTGACGTTCAAATCCATCGTCCTCTGGAAATCGGCTTCGGAAGTCTGCTCCAGCGTCTTCATCAACGCGAGCCCCGCATTCGGGATCAGGACGTCGATCTGGCCGCCCCAGGAGACCGTGTCCTGAACCAGCCGCTCGATCTCGCCCACGTCTGCTGCGTTTGCCTTGATGGCGATGGCTTTGTCGGATCCAATCTTTTTGACCAGCTCATCGGCGGGCGCAGGGTCAGAGGAGTAGTTTATGACAACTTTCGCGCCGAGAGAGGCAAGCTCAAGCGCTGTCGCTGCACCGATTCCTTTCGAAGCGCCGGTGATGAGGGCGACCTTGCCGGCGAGAGTTTGCGGAGAGGCCATGTTGGGAGCAAGTGCCGGAAGTCTTGTGGTGTCCGCGAAATCCAGTCTTGAATTCTTGTACAGCCGTGCTGGCAAGGGTCTTCGCGGTGGGTGAGATGAGGTTGAAGTTGAGCCGAGATAGCGGGCTTATTCTCCAGCTCTCGCCATTTATATACTTCTCACCATCCTACGCATCGTAGTTTGCTCGCTCCGATCGGAAGTGACAACATAGTCTGCGCAAGCGGGCTTACACATCTAACCCCGCAAAGCCGACAGATTCATCGCCTTGCAGCGCGATTCATCCAGGTGCTCCCACTGCTGAGCCGATCCAGAGTGTGAGTTGCACGCGTGGCTGACGACCAAGCTACGCCCGGCATCGGACACTGGAGATATACAGAGCCTGGATTTAGGCGTTCAGCTTGGAACTTCTTGTGTCATTGGAGGTTGAGCTGTAGTGGAGGTAAGCCTATCGCCGCGAGGCGTTTAGGCGCGCCATGACGACATCGGCGCAAGAAATCGTTCTCCCATTGATTGTCTCTCGCTGACATACTCACGAGCTATGCCTGACTCATCAGATTCATATTCGGGGCAGGTAACTGCATCAACAAGCTTGAGAAATTCGCAAGGAGCGGAATGGCAATACGCACGCTGTCGCGTGTGGAGCAATTCATGATCATTATCATCATCTACCCGCGCTTTCTATCCTAATACCCCGTAGTAGAGTTTCCACTCCCAATCCGATAACTCTCCGGTGGCCCATTGTGACTGTACACCACACCGCCCAGATCCAGCACAACCTTCTGCAGAATGACGTTTGCCTCAACAAGCCAAACCTTGAGAGTGTGCTTCCCCGGCGCAACAGCGCCAAAGTTGGTGGTATTATACCACGCATTTTGCGCGACCGCCGTACCCCAGCCAACAGGGAAGTTGGGCTGCGGCTGGTCGATCACGTACTGACGACGCTGCTCGGGCATGTTGTCGATTTGCGTGATGTAAGCAAGCGGCTTCTTGGGGTCGATGTTCAGGCTAGGAGACAGGATGAGGGTTACGTTGAGACCCTTTGCGGAGGTCGTCGGGGTGAATGTCAGGAAGTCGTATTCAATGGCGGGCGCGGTCGCGGAGGTGAGACCTTCGGCGAGAGGGTCGTTGAGCTTTACGGCGGAGAGGGTGCGACCGTACTTAGGGAGAGTGGTCAGGGACAGGTTGCCCTTGGGCGTGAGGCGGGTGTAATGCTCTGCTTCGAAGGCAAGCTGGCCGGCGGACTCGACGAAGCCGGCGCTGAAGTTGGAAGGGATGGAAGTCTTGTTGACCTGCACGATAACTTGTGGCATACCAAATTGTGTGCCGTAGTCGGTGCTGGAAGAAATGTTCAAGGTGCTCTTTTTGCCGAAGCCGTCGGGCACTTGAGAGAAATCGACTTCGACATAGACACGGACATCCTCACCATCTGGTTGCATAGTTCCAGAGGTCTGAGATAGCTTGATAAAAGGATCCGCCGTGATGTTCCAGTCGAAGGGCTGGGTGCCAACGGACGCAATTTCCAGCCAGCGCTTAGGAGTGAAGGGCGTGATGTTGGGCAAGTTCAAGGAGCCGCCGCCGTTCGTGTGCCAGATGTCGTCACCCGGAATAGTGGCATTGCTGCCTTCAACAGCAACGCCGAGGTCGCCAGCGAGACTCCTCTCCCAGGTCTGTACCCAACGGAGGAACGGAGTGGATTGGCGCATAGGCTGCTGCCAGTATCCCTGGTATCCCAGATGGGTCTGATCTAGCATGTGATTCCACTTGCCGTTGAAAAGCTCGTGGTAGCGCTTTGTGAGATTGTGATCCTTCTTCATGCCATCAATAACGCGCTGCATCCATCTGTTGGCGCTGGTCCTCCCCATACCGCTGTAGGCGATGTTCCTGGCTCCAGCAACTTGTACATCAACGAAGTTCCCGCCAGCCAAGACGCGGTGGAGGACCATCTCGTAGAAAGCAGGTTGCTGCTCTGCGGAGAGAGCGTCGTAGACCTCCTGAGCCTTTTTGGCGATGTCTTCCCATTGCGCGAGAATGCGATCAGCCTCTTCGTAGTTGAGGATGCTGTACGAGGAAGGCTCGACCCACTCAAACTTGCGCATGTTTGCAAGGAAGCCATACTCGTCCAGAATGTCGGAGATGGTTTGAGCATGCTCGTCGCCGAAGTTGCGTGCGGCGAAATCTGCTGTCCACTGCGGTACGGATGTCTCGTCGTATGCATCGATGTCGTAGGCAATGTCGAACCAGTGGCTGATTGCGACCTCGCTGGGTTTGATGTCGCCAACGTTGACAATCCAAATCCTATCCGCGTCACGGTCCTTGGCCAGGCGCATCTGCTCGTAAGTCTTCTGCAGCTGGATGGTATCGATCCACTTGTAGTTGCGCGAGTCACCAACGTAGTCAAAGTGGTAGTAGACACCAGCTCCACCAGATCTCTTTTTCTCGTCACCAACGGGCAGTCTTCGAATGTTCTGGAAGTTGTCCTCAGTCCAAAGAAGTGTAACGTAGTCAGGAACCTTCATGCCGGCCTCAAAGTAGTCCTGGACTTCCTTGTACAGACACCACATTTGAGGTACCTCCGAAGCATTACCGTGGACTTTGTTGAGAATGTCTTGCTGAGCGTCCACAACGGCTTCAAGCACACTCGTTTGCACATCAGCAGACATCGCCGTGTCGTGATAACCTGTAAGATGTGAGCATGGTTTGCAAATGCGACTGCGCTCGAGCCAAGCAGCGTCTAGTTCTTACCTCTCATTCCGACAGTGACAACGTTCTCGTAAGGTGCAGCACGCTGAGCGCCCTCCATGAAGTAGTTGTACAGAGTCGCATTGTTGGTGGCCCATGACCAGCCAGACTCGGCGCCTTTCGCAACCTTGCTCCATTCGGCTGTGGCTCGCACCATAGGCTCAGTGTGCGATGTTCCCATGACGATAGCATACTCGTCTGCGAGCGGCTGGTTGCGTGGGTCGTCAACGTTGAACATGCCATTCCACATAGCTGGCCAAAGGTAATTGGCCCTCGACCTGAGCAGCAGCTCAAAGACGTGGGCGTAGAACTCGGCTCCGAAAGGGCTATTGCCACCGTATTTGGGGTACTTGATGTTCGCCCATCCAGTCAGCGCAGGCGCCTCGTCGTTGATGAAGAAACCGCGATATTTCACGGAAGGAGTCTTCTGCACCTTTACGGTGTCGAGGGCATAGACTTCAGAGTGGCTCTTTGCGGGCACATCTGCGAACCAGTACCATGGAGAAACACCAATTTGTTCGGAGACGTCGTAGATGCCGTAGATCGAACCTCTGCGGTCGCTACCTGTTTGGTGTAAGTTCTAGGCCTTCACATCATTTATGTGAAGACTCACCCGCAATGACAAGGGCCTGGTTGGTTCCATTGAAAGGGGTATGCACCAGCGCACTGACGTATGCTTCCCACTGCCCTTCAATCGCGCTGACATCGAGCTTGCCACTCGCGATCAGGCCATCGATTAAGCTCGAGTTGCCGATCGTGCCCACAATGATCGGGGTCCCGCTGGTGCTGTTTCCGCTTGTGCCCGCGCTCCAGTCACTACTGATACCTGTGACGTTGAAGATCATTGACGCGTTCGCCGTAGCTGTTCCGGTAGCAGTCAAGGTACCATTGACCTTGGTCACCCTTCCGAAGTCGAGGGCGAGATCGTGCGCGGCGCGCAAGACGCCAGGCCAATCTGCCGCATCAACGTGGATGTTGGCGGGTGAAGCGCTTGTGGCAAGAAGAGAGCTTCCACTGCCGGCAGTAAAGTCGACAGTAGCTTTACGGAAGCCTTCGACAGCAACCGTAGGCGCGACGAGGCATGCCGAGAGCGCAAGGCTCAAGAGTCGGCGTGGTGAGAGCTCCATGACGGTGATGAGGTACAACTTGGGCTGCTGAACGATCACCGGGGACCTCTGGTCTCTTTATGCAGGCGAAGCTTCGATGCAGGACACATTAGCCAGGTCCACGAGCATCCTTGAATACGAACGGCTCCATAGCCCTGTGTTGATCTCCAACCACATGCATCTTCATCTCCCAAGATCCAGGAACACCATCCTACCAAACGGTCCGGCGTGATGTGCACGCAGAAGACCGGCTATTCTCCAGGATAAATGGCACGCGATGTGATCATCGTCTTTTCCCCAGCTTCATTGAGTGTGGGGCGAGTAGCATAGCCGCAATGGCATGGCGCCGAAAGAGGAATCCTCCGTGCTCATTTCGGACAGCAGGAAGCGTTGCAGCAGGAACTCAGTCAAGCTTGAAAACGTAATCCGGTGCAACTGCGTCTGCTGAAAATATTCCGCCAGGTCTTATGGTCTGATTCTGATCTGTTCCCTGTGCTTCGCGCATTTCTACCCCGAAGGCGGCGGACAGGGTAACATCGGGCGGCCTTGGTGGTGGGTTCGCGGAGCGGAGGTTTGCACCGTCAGGTTGAAATGGCTAAAGTGGACCTCTGGAGCACCCCGCGTTGCGCTAAGCGGCTGCCAAGCCAGAAACTTTCGGTGTGCGGAACATTTTCCAGAAGGCTGCAGACGCGCCTTGCACGCTTCTCACGACCAACCCCACACGTCAAGGCGGCTCAAATCGATCTTTCACGAGATGGCGCAAGGAGCTGTCAAGAAATCCAAGCCCGCTGCGGCACCCCGGAAGTGCGCTCAGCCTGCCCACCACATCTGCTTCTTCCGCTGACCCTCGACAGGCCCTCGAAGACCGGTCCCAGGCCTGGGCAGAAGGTCATCAAGCCCAAGAAAGCGAGCCTGATCCAGCAGCACAAGATCAAGAAGAAGAGCGCCGCCGGCCTCGTTGGCACGACCGAGAAGTTCCTCGCTGAGAAAGCTGGCCATCTGGAGATACTGAGGGGAGGAAAGAAGGACAAGAAGGAGGGCGCAAAGGCGAAATGAACGGCACGCTTCGACCTTACGATGTTCAGTCCAAGTCCAGGCATGTAGTTTGCACGGACAGAGCGCACGTCTAGCGCTGCAGAAGGCCTTCGTCAAAGCCTCTGCAAGTCGCCACAGATCTGGCCGCGACTAGTGACCACCGCGATCATAGGTGGTCAGCCTGCTTCAGCGTCCGTATGGACTCCAGGCGACAAACTTTACAACCCCAAAGTGCAACTCGGTTGGAAGGGAAGATTGCCCGAGTCAAGACTCCGGCCAAAGAGTGGACTCCAGAGCCCGCTGAGATTTGTATATCATGTCGTATCTTGCAAGAATGCAATCACAAGTCTTGTTTCTTAAATGATGCCAGCTCGTGCTGCCTCGCCAGCGCCATCCTCAAGGTTTGCTTCGCGTGCCTTGCCCTTGCCCAGGCCACCTTCGCCAACTCCCATACGCCGTGCAACGTAGCGTTGCGCGACAATGCCAACGCTGAGGCTGATGGTCTCTTCCATCCATTCCGAAACCCACTCACGGGGGTCAACGCCTCCGCTGTCGATAATTTCCTGGATCTCTTGAGGCAGCTGTTGCTCTTCACCAGTAGCCTCTGTGTTGGCTGGTGCATCGAGCCACTGTGCCCACTTAGCAGGGAAGCTCTGGCTAACCGTCTTGAAGCTAATGCCATGGATAGGGTCGTGCAGGTATACAGCGAAGACTACCAATTCCTCCTCTTCCTGCCCCCGAGCCTCTCCTTCCTTTGTGTCCGCTGACGCCGATGTGCCGAAAAGCTCTGTGAGGTTTGAATAGCTAATAGCTTGAATGGCGATGAAGATGTCGCTGCTCCGCACTGGGTTACTCTCGCTGAGCACTTCTGTAGCCTGCTTCGCAGCTGCCTCAACGCCTCCTCTGGCCGCATAAAACTCGTCAGCATAGGATTCAGCGCTCACTCTTGTAAGCTTGGTGCCCTCTGCAAGCCCCTTCACGATGCTCAAGTCTCGCTTGTCGGCATGACGCCACCACGGTCCGTCGTTCCAGCCGCCACCTCCTCCCCTGTAGCCGTCTACTGATTGGCGTAGTGTGGATTCTGAGCCTCGCTGGATGACCAGGAGGTCACCGCCCTCGACTTGAGCCATGACCGTAGAGAAAGTCTGGTGAATAATAGGATCGAGCGAAGGGTAACCGATGAGGTCGTGTGTGATGTGAATCTGGAGTCGCTCATGCTGGGCAATAGGCGGGGCGAGGGTGTGCAAGATGTTGGTGAAGGTTGGCAGTGCGTGCTTGCTTAATTCGCCTCCTGCTGTCTGTTAGCCTACTCAACCTTCACTATCGTCAAGGACAGCGCCGTACCCATGCCGCGTAGGTCGCCGACCCTGCCTCGTACTTGTTCGGCCCACTTCTGCGCTTCCTGGTTCTTCTGGAGCTCCTGATACGCCGCTTCCGCTTGCTTCTTGGCTGCGTTTGCAGCCTCAGTCGCAGTGTTCAGAATGCCGCCCCATCCTCCACCCCACCAAGAACCGCCTGACGCTGCGGCTGCCTCCACCTTGGGCGCCGGCGCTGCCCTGGCTGGCTCCTCCTGAGGGGGCGCAATGCTTTGGTGGAACGATCGTGTGCTCTCTCCCGACTTCCTCGGTGGTGCCGCACGGTCCTCGCTGGTTCGTGCTGAGCCTGTGGAGGATGGTGTCGCGATATCAGCACCTCTTCTATTGCTCGAGGCCGCTGAGGACGAGGACAGCTTGGGCGTATTTGGGCGGCTCGTTGGACGTAGACCTTCAGGCCGTTGGAACTTGCCGAGGTCCTCGAGCTCCTCGAGACCCTTGAGCGCATCGTCCTCCTGTGGCAGCTTCTGTCGAGGTGCCTTGGAACCCTTCTTTGGTGGAGGAGCCGCTGGTGCTTCCACACCAAGCAATTCGAGCTCCGCAAGCTCCTCCTCGACTGTCTTTGGCGGCATTGTGAGTGTCAGAAAGTCGAACTACGGTAATGCACGGGAGCAAAAAACGATGATAAACAAACAAGAAGCGGAAGTGGAAGCGATATGTATTCACTGATAGCTGTGCCAATACGATGACATTGGACCGTTCCCACCGTTGTTTGGAAGCTCCCGTTCGGCGAGATGCCTGCCACACTAGCGCATGGTTGCCATTGGGTAGAAAGGCCTTGGCAGCCGCTGGACTGGAAGAAGCAGCCACGACCGCCTCAGACAAAGATCATCACACATCACATCCTTTACTGCTTGCCTTGAACCATTTTCCCTGCTTGAATCTTTGTATCGACGAACTGCAAGCATTTTTGCGGCGCTGCTGTCATTGCGCGAATTTTCATTCATCTTCTAGTCCTGCAGGTTTTCCGTCTCCCTGACAGGCTTGGATCTGCACTACGCCTCCTCGGGAGTGTTTATGCAGACCTCGATTCGCACCACCATACGAGCGCAGCAGTTGCGCGCTCGACTGTCCATAGACATTGAGTCCAATGCCGCCTCCACGGAATCTGCCTGCCCGCTCCTCCCAACGGCGCAGTTCCGTTCAAGATGACACGCCCTCGAGGATCCGGTCCACTCGGGGAGCACCCGCGCCTGCAAAACCAGAGACTACAGAAGTAATTGCACCAAAGCAAAGTCCATACAAGCTGAGTCCTACCATCACAAGGAAAACTACGCGCTCTGCCTCAAATATCTCAAGTCAGCCATCTTTCACCGATGCGGCTCCTGAAGTCTATGCTTCTTATGAGAAACCCTATTTTATGGTGTTTGGCTTGTCGCGCGAATTCTTCGATGGTCTCAAGAAGCACCATGGAAAGCTGCCGAAAGAGCGCAAATACCTCGAGAGCGCAGTACAGGAATCGCCATCATCAGACGAAGATTCTGAGCAGGAAGAAATAGAAGAAGAAGAAGAGGAGGAGGAAGGAGAAGAAGAAGAAAGTGCAGACGACAGCGAAGAGTCTGCTGACGCCACACCCGTTATGTCGCACTCAGCACCAAGAGGACGTGGTCGCGGAGGGCGGGGAGGGCGTGGCGGTCGAGGACGAGGCGGCCGTGGTAGAGGAAGAGGAGGTCGCGGTCGCGGAGGATTGGCTCGGACTATTTCGCCTACTCGTTCACGTCCATCGCGATCCGCAGCGCCTATGTTCTCGCTCACTGAGGAAGATGATGGTTTATCCAATCAGACGACACCAAATGGTGATGGCTTGGCATCACCACTACCTGACGAAGACGACCAAATGACAGACGCCTCCGAACCAACTAACGGCATGCACCTCGAGGTCGACGTCGACAGCGATCTTGAGGCTGGTTCCATTGGAAATGCTCACCTAGAATCAATGACTCCTGCCGGTTCACCGCCTTCCACGACCACACCTCAGGGCTCACCACCAAAAGGTCTTCTCAACGCCATTCTCGAAGGGACTTTCACTCCATCGTTAATCGCAGAACCTGAATCTAAGACTTTGAAAAATGCCTCGAAAGCTAAGATTCCTAAGATGTCATTGGCAACCAACAGCGCCTCGCAAACGCCTCGAGAATCGGCGTCAACCCCCGCAGAAACTCTTAAACCGCTAAATCCGGAGGACGATATTCTCACTGAAGAAGACCTCCCTGGCCCTTGGCTCGAAGACTTTAAACCACAACCTTTGGACGACTGCGAGGATACGGCCGACTATCTTCTGCAGCGCAAGTACCAGGCCATGTCTGATGTGAACCAAATTATCGCAGCTCTTAACAAGTTTCCTGCAGCCCAAAGAAGTACCGACAATCTATACGCCTTGGCTAGAAACGCTCAGTACATCCTGAAATGTTGGCAGGATGAGTACCTCGAGCTAGACGCAAGAGTAAGTTGCACTGAGTAGTATCCGGGGAATAGAGCTAATGCCTGCAAGACTGCGCCTCACATGCATCCACCAAAGAAAGCATGCACTAGTGGGCGAATACCGGTAGCTTCGCAACTGTTCGAAGACACGAAGGAAGCGGATCTCTACGGTTATATCTTTGATCCTAAGAAGCCACCCGGCTGCCAGGATCCTTGGGCGCAACGTCCTGGCGCCGAAAAGAGTAGTGGTCGAGAATTACGAACGCGTCGCGCGCGGGACATGCTAGACTCTGCAGCTGCAAGTGAGGAGGATGAGGAGGACAACGAAGGCCGCTCATCCAGGCGCCAGCGGAAACCGCCGCGAAAGTTCGATGGTACTGATGTAGTCACAGGCGCCACTACACCAAAGAAGCACAATGGGTGGGGCGGTGCTCGCAAGAAGGGAGTCAGTAGATTCGCCGTGCAAGCATCCGAGACCCCAGAGCCTGACAGCAGACCTACTAAGCGGGCCAGAACCGCAGCAGCCTCTGCACTTCATCAGCGCCTCGTGCATGAAAGTGTGCGTGAAGGCTCTGTAGCAACGACGTCTGGCGATGAGGGCTCATCAACGATGGACGTCGAAGAATATGCAGACACAAACACTAAACGCGGTCGGCCGCCGGGGAGCAAGAACACAGGGCGCCGCAGTGACTTCGGTGTCAAGAAAGGTCCACGAAAGAAGGCTGGCGACGCTGGTACGCCAGTGCCGTCAGCGCATGGTCCTAATGCTCCTCCACCAGCACTGCAGTCATTGAGCGCAGGTCAAGGTCAGTTCTCCATTGATCCTCAGCCTTTTTCAGATGCACCCCCCTTGCCAGCACCGAACTCTGCTGAGACGGTCTTCCAAGCTACACCGCAACCTGCTGCCGCACAAGATGGCGCTCTCGTCCACCCAAGCGAGTCGAATACGCCGGATGCGTATATGCTCACCGCTCCCTTGAGCCAGTACACCAACAGTCAAGCTGAAGACTCTGCGACACCATCAGGATCACGACGAAAGCCGCGAGTTAAGAGCGAGAAGCGCAGTCAGTCGATGACCATCTGGTGGGCCGAACGAAAAGCTCGCAAGAAAGAGCAGGACGAAAAGGAGGGTAAGCCTCCCAAGCAACCAGCTCCAAGGTCAAACTCTTCAAGTGGAAGGCGGGGTGGCAGAGCAGGTGCAGGACCAAGCGCGACTGCGACACCCGTTTCGACTCCTCCAGAGGCGCAACAAACCTCGCCCGTACATCACCAGGATCACCGCTATCAGCCAGAAGCCTACACCATGCATGGGCATTTGCCACCGCTGACGGCTCCATCGCCTCACCTGACCTACGCATCAGCACCAATGCATCACCCTTTGTTATTGCAGTACTCACCGCTGGCCGCAATCCCATCTGGAAGCTTCCCGGGCTATTCAGGCCCACCATCGCTGCATTCGCATCTTGGTCCTCGAACACTTGCTCCGGCTCCACAACAACTACCAGCGTACCCGAGTCCCTACGGGCCGCAAAGTCCTGCCGGCCCGCGTCCGAGGAGCAGCGGCCGCAATGGTCCACCGCCTTTGGCCCCTGCACCGTCGCAACATTATAGTCCATATGCACCGGTGAGTATAGGCAGAGAGATGCCATTTAAGGTAATGGTTCCGGGGCCACCTCCTCATGACGACAGGAGAGGTAGCCGTTAGAAGCCGCTGCCCAAGGAAGAAAAGGAGCGAGAAGTAATTGTTATCGATGATTAGCGTTTCACTACTACATTGCTAGCATAGAGGCTATGCGTGGCGTTCAGAACCGCCACAGTGTGGTCTACAGGGCTTCGGATAATGATCCTCAGGCTGTACGATAATCAAACAACACATCACAACGTGCTGTTTCCCGAAATTTCAGATCCACACACCTTCGCTCTTGAGCTATGCTCACACTGCTTACACCTTCACTTGCACAGATGGCGACAACATTGCGCATGCTTGTGGCTCATCTCTCCACTGCTGACATAAACTCGCAGCCACCATGATGGAGCGTTGGGTGGCAATGGGCGTAAGACGCTCATACCGACCAACTCGGACCCCCAATCCTCCGGTAATCGTAAATGTCGCCCTTCGACGTTACCGACACCTTGTGACTAGTAATTCTCGTGTCGCTGTTGTTATCTCCTTGCGAAGACTGAATCGTTCGTAGCACTGATAACTGTTGCCTGATGTGATACTGCAGCCTTGTACATCAAACTTGCTGAATTGGGTTCGCGTCTCCAGCCCTATCGACCTGGGTATCGGCATCATGCACGTCATATGTGCACAACAGCATGCACCATCACAGAGACTCGCAGTCTTGGAGGTATGTAAACGAGGCTGTCACATCATGTGATGGTGCCTGAGGGAAGTCTGCCTCGCCCTTTTCAGATAAAGTCAGATCAGAAACAAGGCGCGCAGGGGTACAAGCGAATCGGGCGGGCCCAACGGCGCTCTTCATCCGTGCAGTCCGAACCATCATCCTCGACACAACGCCAAAGACACTGCACAAATCCACCTGACAGCCGTTATGGATCATCTGGCCCCTGTCAAGACTGCTATTGTGGCGATACGAGCAGCTACGAGCCCGGTGATTAGGCGTGCTGCCAGCAGCCCAGCGAATGACCGCACGGCTCCATTACACCGCACAGCCTCGCTGCGAACTATCGCCAAACTGTCGGCCAAAAGAACTGACCGCACCTTCTCCATCAACGGCTCGCCTGATGAGTCCGCCCTCGCAGGCGGAACTTACAATTCTCTTTTCGCGACTCGATGCCAATTATGGCTCAAGTCTTCCTTCCCGCCCCCAGCTTGAGACAAGCCTCTCTCCGCGGAGTACCTGAAGCTACCCAAAATGGCAACCAAGACATCAGAGAGATGTCGCTCCCGTCTCACCCATGGCCAGCAATCAGGCCCTCCACGATCTCGACAAGCCTCAAGCGTGGCTTGTGGAGACTATGAAGCACCGGTGAAAGAGTCACGGCTCTTGATGATGAGTAGAAGGATCTTGGGGGCCACGAAACTTGAAAGAGATGGCTATTGCGGGAACGACCGCTCAATGCTGCGCATGGCTGCCTGAACCAGTTCAAGATGAAGATGGAGACGGTTGTATCATCAGTCGCATATAAGAGTCTAGTCCAACCTCAAAGGACAGGCATCACACTACTGGAGCCTGAAGTTCTACCCGCTCGATCCCCCTCAAGAACGTCGTTCTGCCTGCGATCAACTGAGACGAGAACTTCTTATTCAACTCAAAGCCCGTTCAGCAAGGATTGCTCGATGTCGTCTCTTTTCGATCTTGTCGAGACTATAATTAAGGTCTTCGGAAACGCACCGCACCTGTTCTTATCAATCACCGGTCACTATCAGAGCTCTGAGTCGATCGCAAGATTGTCGTCGCAAAGAATGCCGAAACGTCTGCGGACCGATCGCAGCTTAGGCAAGAAAGTAGACGGGGAGCCTAACCCAGAACCGCCAGCAGCACCTCCGTAAGTATCACTTCAATTCTGTGAGTCGAGACAGTGCTCGTGCACAGCACTAGTCTAGTGATGTTATTTCCAGACTTCATCGCCCCGCCCGGAATGATGTCCGCTAACGACCGACCAATAGGATCATCATTTTGTCTCAAAATAGCAGCCGAAGTGGATCTCAGCCTCAGGAACAGGACCCTGAATCGCCACACTTTTATACGTCATTTTCGCGGTACGCGTAGCCCTGCTTCACGATAATTCTATCCCTAACAATACCCCCAGATCTCCTATTGCAACACCTACACAACCAGCCTCAGAAGACTACACGTCAGCACAACTTAAGCCAAAGCCCGAGCCTGAACCACATCCAGCACCACCGTAAGTACTTTGGCCGTTCAGGCGCGATATCCTGTTGAGCACGCAACATCCCGTGGCTCAGCACCACCCATCTGCTACGTTACCATACATTACTGACTCCTCTAGTGTGATCATTCTTTCTCGTAATAAACGCGCAGCATTCGCTTCTCCACCAATCTCATCTCCCCTCGCGCCACATCCACATCCGCAGATCCCCGACGGCCCCATAGACAGAACCGCCCGCATTACCGACCGCGTCTCCGCACACAAACACCGCAAAATGGGGTCAAAGGCCAGCAAACTCGCGCCAAAGAATGGCAAGCTGCAGTCGTCGCAGGAGAAGAAGGATAAGGAGGAGATGCAGGAACCCACAAACTATTACACACATAGGAGCAAGAGTATGAGGAGAAAGGCGGGCAAGGAAGCTGCTGGTGATGGGGCTGGGGGTGTCAGTATGGGATCTGGTGGCGCTGGCGGTGCTATATGAGAAGCAGCCGGCGAAAGGTGAGAGAAGAAGGACGCAATCTTCTTATTATCATGATCTGGCGTTTTTGATGGCGTTTCATTGGATAACACTCGCTGTATTTACGGCACCTAGCATGATTGCTACATCACAACCGCTCGCTTGTTTACGAGCGCGTATGATCCAATCCACTCAATCCAAACTTTGTGCACATAGTGTCCCACGAACTTACAGCTGTGAGCGTTTGCAATAGCCTCGAGACGAATGACGCAGCCTAACAACGCAAGCCCGACTGAGATCGCAAAATATGCCCGAGGCCGAACGGGCACTTCTGCACGTCTCTTTCCCGAGCTTAGGATGCACCCACCACTAGTCGCACTAACGACGTCGACCCTGCAGATCACGACCCTCGCCGGGAAACCGCATAACAGCTGCAGGTCGCAACTCACCAAGCTCTTCATAAATACGGCTACCAAACTACACTGAACTGCACCAAACCACCATGGATTTCTCCAACGACGACCTTCCCGCGCACTATGGTCTCAATTTCACAAGAACATTCCACTCTCAGATCCCGACCAACATCAGTCCGCATTCCGTTCAGCTCCCCAGTCCTTTGGTCGTCGTGGTCACGGGCGCAGGAAAGGGCCTGGGGTACCACATCAGCCTTGCTTTTGCGCGCACGGGATGCAGCGGGATCGCGGTTTCAAGCCGGACGAGTGAAGATCTGGACGCGCTGGAACACGGGATCGGGAAGATTGCCGCTGAAACGGGGAGGGGCGTGGATGTGCTCAAGGTGGCCTGCGATGTGCAGAGCGATGCCGAGGTTGAGCGCTTGGAGAAATAGGTCAGGAGGGAGTGGGGAAGGGTAGACGTTGTAATTGCAAACGCAGGCGTGATCTCGAAGTACATCGACACCTCTTCCACCTCAACGTCCAATCTGCCGCAAGGTCTCGTGCAAGACGCCGACTGGGCGCGCGTCTTGGATATCAATCTCAACGGCGTGTGGCGCGTGTCTCGCGCTTTCTTGCCCCTGCTCGGCGACACGAAGGATGGACCTCAGACGATCATCGCGAGCTGCAGTATGGCTGCGCCTTCGGTGGTGAGTGAGCTTACGCCGGTGGCGTACAATTTGAGTAAGATGGGGGTCATGCGGTTGATGGAGTGTGTGGCCAATGATCATGGTAAAGATGGCGTGCAAGCGTGAGTGCCTACTTTGATTCAATCGCGCTGTGTGCGTGAATAACAGCTGATGAGATCAGATTCGCTCTGCATCCTGGTGCGGGTTGTTACGCCGCAAACGAAGGACCACGCTGGAGATGCATGGGAAGGAATATTGGCGGACGATGAGGGGCTTGCTGGGGCATTTTGTGTCTGGTGGAGTACAGAGAAGAGGACTTGGCTCAGCGAGAGATTCGTGAGCTGTAATCGGGATGTGGAGGAGTTGGAAAGAATGAAAGAGCAGATTTGAAGGTGATTCGCTGAAGTATAGAATGGTGGTGCAACGCGAACATCTTCGGCTTGCAGGATGACCTTCACTACCTTCCAAAATACTCTAGCCTTACAATCTTTTTCTCCTGGATCGTTCAGGCCCAATCTCCATTAGAGCAAAATCGACGTGCCCAATTACCGCCTCTTGTCGTACATCTTCAAGAATGGCGCGTACATCCCGGAGCACTCAAGTAGCTTCTAAGCCATCGGGGTGCGATGGCACGCGTCTCTTGAAAAAAAGATCGTCGCGGGCAAGTGTGGATCCGTAGCCAAAAACGTCCGGAGCCCTAGTCAGACTGAGACGCTTGCAGCTAGGAAGATCAGCCAAGAGATTACTGTCGTTAAACCGCCAAAGTGATGTTGATTACGTACCCCTCACCGTGAAAGCAACCGTCGAGCGCGTGAGTCATGTTCCAGGCCGTTGAATTGGCGAACTAAACAAGACTCTCGCTTGTCAGGTTTCCAGTCCGAAAGCCTGAGTTTCTTGTACTGTCCCAGAAAACGTTCATCACCATCTGAAGTCTCTGAGCGAAGACTTTTGTGGGTAATGTGATTAGGTTGATTGCATGCTGCTCCAGCGGTGCAGAGTACATTCTTTGCATCCGCCATCCAGCGCTTAGTAAGCACAGGGCTTGTGCCATGATAAGCGCCACCTAAGAAGTGAGCAGGAAATGCAGGATGTGAGCAATGCAGAACGCACTTTTGCAAACAACGATGTCATGCTGTTGATATAATGGTCTTCAAGTATGACACCCACTCGCATTGTGTTGAGTCGGTCTTCTCGTTTGTCAGTTTCACACCTTTCAGCATGCGCAGCGCTCGACGCGCAAAGTCGTATGGCAGAATGCTGCATATGAATTGGAGGCGACTCATCAGTCCTAAGGCAACACTCTCGTCGCTGGCTTCAAGTCCGGCGATGAAGGTCGGCCAGGAGGTCGCCTTGAAGAGGAATTGTCCGTACGGTATACGTTGGAGATACCCCAGAAGACGGGTCTGGTAGGTTTTGATTGGCGTGGCAGGCGTCAAGCCAGCGGCGCGTGCAAGAAAGATGATGCTCGCTGCTTTATGGGCCTCACACAGGTATACGCGTACTTCGAGGTCGCCGGGGCAGGTAGTACACGAATGTATGCGATGGAAGGACTCGGCCCAGCTACGCGCATTGATAGCGGAGATACGTGCTACAGCATCCGCAATTTCATCCGTGGTTTCTGAATTCAGAGTTGCTCCTGCCGGAGCTCTTCGTAAAAGCTCGCAGGTAGCAGTGAAAGTGTGCAGTAGCTCGAGTGGATACGTTATGTGATTACTTGTGCCGATGCTTTCGAATAGTGGAAGAAGCGAGTCTCTGATCGAAGATGACCACGGTCTCGTGTGTTCTAGTGCAAGCTCCATGGTGTCGAAGAGGATGCTGTCAGAGATTACGGTATTCCTCACCGTTTGTATGGCACGTTTCGAAGGACTTAGGTTTCTAAAAAGAGCTTGCGCTCCTTTCAGATGGATTCGACTTTCGGTCGACTCAGGTCGCATAAGCTCGAAGTGTACAAATAGCAGCACGCATGTGGCGATGACGTCACTGCTGACGTCGCCTGTCTGGATAGCTTTCGCAAGCAGGCTGAGTGCTCTTAGCTTCGCTTTGATCGAATCTCGGTATGTATTTTGCAGCGGGTGCCACAAAGCTACACCCGAGTAGTCCTGTTCCCCGGGCTCCAAGCTATAATCTGAGCACTTGGACAAGTGGCTAGGCTCAAGACCAGCTGGATGATACATGCGACAAGCGTAGAGTGCCGCTGTGGCGATGATGATCTGTCGAAGAAGCTCGTGATGTTCGGCGCACTGGACAAGGCTCTGAAAGGGATTCTCACCCGGCATATCGTAGAGAACCAGGCTCTTGTTGATATCGGTGCTGAAGCAGCACATATAGTACCGTTGCGCTGTGCTCAAGCTTCGGAAATGTGGGTCGTCCAGTCTTGCATGAATTGAACCGTACGCCAAACGCGCTTCTAAGGCCATGCCTTGGGCTATTTGTACTTGGCCATATTTGATTGCGAGGTCGGTAGTTTTCGCGACCGTAGACAGAGATCCTGATGGCTGGCCTGTGCGATTGGCGGGCATGTTTGGTCCTCGCTCGTCCACCGGCACCATGATGGGTGCGATCGGGAACGTCTTGCCCATCATCTTCCCGCGACTGGCAACTCCTCGGTTCCAAAGGAACAGCTTTTGGTAGCCAAGGCATTCATGGCGGCTAATGTGACACTTCTTACAAGATGGCAATGATTGGTCGCATCTTACCCTTCGTCGGCGACAGGTGTGACACGGCTGAGCAGCTTTCTCCATCATCTCCATTGAAAGTAGGATGCAGGCTGCGGAGAGATGATGAGGAAAGGATGCATAACTGGTGCCGTTTGTCGGGTGTGAGGTGGAGTAACGATGGTTCGAGGGTGAGCTCTAGTCTAGTTCCCACTTGGTGCGCCACGCACTAGTAGCTTGGCTTCCCAAAGAGGAATGAGTCATGATGTGCTCACAATGCATAAGCAGTTTGGGAACTTGAAGCATTGGATTGGAGTTTTTTTCAACTATAGCTTTGAACTTCCTCTGCATCAGTGTGTCTAATCAGGCCCCATCAAAAAGCACCGCTCTTCTTGATGAACTCCTCCCAGCTTACGAGCTTGTCCTGCACAACATCATGGCTCTCCTTGAGTTCCGCGCCATCGTAGTATCCCGGCTCGTCAATGAACTGGTGGTTCTCGAGCATCTCTTCCGCTATGAACTCTGGCAAGAAGCCTTTGTACTGCTCGGCAGTGATTTGTGCAAAATGCGTCCTCTTGCCAGTGGCCGCCTCCAGGCCAGATCGAATCTGCTCGGGTGTGTAATAATTCTCGGCACCCAGGATATGCTTGTTGAGTGTTGCGTCACGATTTTTCAGTATTCCCTTTACGAACTTGCCTATTATAAAAGTGTTAAGAGATAGATCCGGCTGACAAAGCTCGATGGGACTTACCAGTATCCTCAGCGATGTCAATTAATGGGAACTTTGCATCGTTGCTGACTGGGAAGGCAAAAGACAGAGATCCGTCCTCACCCTTCTGCACTGATTGCTTAAAGTTGCTCATAAAGTAGCCGGGCAGGTAGAACGAGGCGGGGACACCAATCTCCTTGATGTACTCTTCGATGTCTGCCTTGGCCTCGAAGTGAGGAACGTGCGAAAGGCGGCCATTTGTGACCTTGCCAACGTGCAGCAGTGTGGAAAAGATCAGGTGCTGGACACCAAGTTCTTTAGAGGCATCCGCGACATTCCTGCCTTGACCGAACTCGACGTCATACTTGGCGCTCTCCCAATAGTTGGTGACGAGGAAGACGGTGTCTGATCCTTGGAGGGCCTCGGTGACGGAGGTCTTGTCGCTTAAGTCGGCCTACATCTTGTCAGCTAGAGTCATGTTGAACGTTGGAAGTACTCACGCTCTTCAGCTCGACGCCTTGCCTCGCCAATGCCTGAGCGGCAGGCTTTGAAGTATCGCGAGTGATACCACGAATTTGAAAGGTCTTAGAGAGAGTTGAATCGGCGAGAATGTGCTTGATAACTGAGCCGCCCTGGTTGCCAGTGGCACCGAAGACAGTGATGAGCTTAGGCATGATGTCGACTTTCGTCTGCAATGCTGCGGATGCTGTTGGTGCTGAAGGACGGGTCTGCACGTGGGATTTGGGTTGAAGTTGTGCGATTTGATGCTCTTATGGAGGCTCCTCAAAGGACTTTATACGCCATCCTGGTACCATCCACTTCATCTTGCTGACAACGCGGGATCCAGGCCATGCGCAACTCCGATTGGATCTGTTCGGTGATGCCGCAGGAGCACCGTGCATTGTAAGTGAGGAATAAGTCACGTGTTTGCTTCAGCTGCACGAACTTGTTCCTTAGCTGCTCCTTTGAGCCTAGTCTTCGTTAGCTTATCGCTGACAAACTTGCCAAAGGGATCACCGAGTTCCCGCTCCACTCTATGATTTGGTAATAATGCTCGCGCTCGGTCTGAGCGCGCGACACAAGCCTCCGCGAGCCTTTGCATTCGTCCGAAACACTGCAATTGCGAATGATTGCTCTTGCTTAGTCGCCGTTGAATCAGCGGTTTTGAAAGCCTCGTCGATGACACGCGATGATGCGGGCGGCGCCTTTGTGGCGCCTCAACCCAGCACAACCCAGCACGCATCTGCGGGGCCAAGAAGGCCGACTACGCAAGCTCGTCAGACGCACTTCATCACTTCCAGAGCGCACTCGTCGAACGCGTCGACTGTACAGGTACTCGATGCGCTGGATCCGGTTTATCAAAGCGCCTCATGTGGAAAATGAAGACAGCATATCGACTGCCAGAACTCCTCAGGCGCTCGCACTATCAGGGAGGCTTGCGCCATGAGAAGGGCTCAAAGCCGCTGCCCACGATTTTGTCTTCCTCGGCATCTGTCCATGACCCCCCTGCCCCCTTCTCTCTTCAACATTGCACATCAGAAAGTCGCACAAGGGGCTGAGGCACGAAGGAAACTACTAAAGGCATAAGATGCCTGAGCTTGACCCACGGAGCGTGTCCAACAAGTCAACTCAAAGTTCCACTGATATTCTTGATCTCCTCCAAAGCCTTTAATCTCCCCTCGAATTGCCCTTTGATCAAACCAAAAGCATTCATACTTAATGGTAAATGCAACGGTACCTTCTCGCCTTTACTCGCAATCTTATATAACACCCTCGCAACGTCCTCTGGCTCCATACCAGCACCTTGCTTCAGCCCAGCATCGACATACCTTTGCAGCATCCTAGCCGGCATCTCCGCGTTAGCATACGCCGGGTGAGACGCAGTGTTCTTCTTGCTATGGCCCTCGAAGTTCGTCTTGACAGCCGACGGTTCAACAATGCAAAACGAGATCCCCCAGTCCTGGCTGACTTCTTTCGCGACTGACTCAGTCCAGCCTTCGACAGCGTGCTTAGACGCATGATAGAAGGCATGACCCGGGAACGCGCACACGCCAGCGACAGAGGATATGTTCATGATCAACCCGCCTCGGCCGCCGTCGCGCATGTGCGGGAGCGCTGCAATTGTGGTTCGCACCGTGCCGAAGAAGTTCGTCTCCATGATGTCGTGTGATTCGGCTTCGGTTGCGGATTCGGTGTCGCCTGAGAGTGCGTAGCCTGCATTGTTGATGAGGACGTCGATGGTGCCGAATTGCTCGACGGAGGTCTTGAAGGCACAGCTGACGGCACTAGAGGACGTGACGTCGAGGGTGAGCTTCAGGATATTGGAATTGTTGTCGGGAAGGTAAGAGAGATCGCTGGGGTTCCTGGCCGTCGCAATGAGGCGATAAGAGGGTTTACTAGCGATGTGCTGCGCGAGTGTTTTGCCTATGCCGCTAGAGCACCCGGTGACGAACCATACAGCATCTGCAGGAAGATGGTACGGCTTTGTGTTGGCGGCAAACATCTCGTCTCTTGTTTTGGTGGTGAGCGATTTTTCCGAGTTGTAGTGACAGCTTGTCGGTGACGTTCAAATGTACGAGCAGGAAAGCGCTATTTGAACGTGAGATAACATGCAGTTGTTTGGAACCGCTCCTTGCCTCATTCGGTGGGTCACAGTTAGTGACGAAGGCAAGCTCAGAATGAACAACACCTAGCAAGTGGTTATGATAAAATTGCGCCCTACATTTGTGTACAAAAGGGCTGAAGGGCTACTAGCTGAAGCTTATCGAGGCTTGTCATTGGAGCATCAACTCGTTAACCTAAAAGGTGACAATGCTGACTCACTCCCGCATAGCTGCCGCATCGACAGCGGATAGAGAAAAATGCGGGCTCAGCACTGCTGTGAAGCCATCGCAGCACTGGGTGGATCAGAAATATGCTTGTGCAATTTCGTAATGGATATAACGAATGTGATCAGATTGCGGTCGCTCTAATCCTCGCTTGTCGATATATCTTACGGCCGTCAGAATTCGTTAAAGTGATCGTGGTACATGCCGTAACGTCGTGCCTCATCCATCGTACAGTTGTCGTCGCTCATGGTCCGTCAGGGTTCTTGAATACTAATGATCGTGTCTTTTGTAGTCCTCCCGCTGCTGCTTCTCGTGTCGCTATCGACCTCAGTCAATGTGCCCATCCTCGTCAACCCACTTTGTCTTCCCTCTCCCATGCGCGCCACTATAGCCTGAATGTGTGGATGGCTGGGGGGCGGTCTGTGCAGACTTCTTCCTGGAAGAGGATCCCTGTCTCTTATCCTCATGCGCATGCCTTCTTCTGTGGACATGCTTCGATTCTTCCTGGTCACCCCAGTGTATTCTGTTTCCGTTTCTTCTTCTGCTTTTGGCTTTGGCCGTAGCCACCTCCATAATTGTCGAGTCTTTGTTGCCCAGACGTGATAACCGTAATTAGTGGACAAGAAGCCAATGATACTGAAGAACGGCACGCAGATCGCGACAAGTGTGATGGCAAAAGGCCAGTATGGTGCGGGTTCTGCGGGCATATTGGTCATGCCAAAGATGGACGTGACGAATGTGAGGGGCTTTGGTATAATCAGCTTCATCAATCAACGTTACCGGAGACGTCCTGACTTACCATGAAGAACAGATTGACAATGGTTAACACCTTGATGTTATAGCCTTGATGCACTGTCACGTCTGCCAGTTCAACCGACTTTCTAGATTCTTGGATACTGGTGCCGGAGAAGAGTTGCTCTTGCAGAGTCTCGATTTCGTGACGCCTCTCGTTATTTTCGCGCTGCAAGACTCGAAGCTCCTTCATCTCGCGTTCAAACTGCAATCTCAAAATACGCAGCCTGCGCTTCCAGTGGTCGTTTCTTGGCGATTCCTCGTACAGTGGCCAAAGTGTCTTGCTCTCTCCTTCCCAGACATCATCGGTAAATGTGTCCTCAAATGCATCGATCATTGCTTTGATACTATCGTTGACGTTCCCCAACGCTTGGTGCGCGTAGAAATAACGTCGCGTCCAAGTGAAGTTCTTGTCTTCAAAGAGTCGCTTTCTGCGCGCTTCCTCATCGAATAGAAAACCAAGAGGTGGAGTGACAAGTTCGGTGATCTGCCTGTAAATCTCGTCATAACGCTTCCGAGCGTCTCGGTACTCGGTAAGCAGGGCGTGAAGAAAAGCCTCGGGGCCATTGAGATATCGATGGCCGTTTTCGAATGTGTACGGATTTCCATTAATGGGGGTAGATTTCCAATCCGGGAAGCATTCGAGTTGGAGCACCTGGTATGGAGACCACATATCAGATACGAAGCCGTAGTTAGTCTTCGAACGCCTCGCTCTGTTTCTGACTCTGCGAGGGTTCTCGTCGAAGAGCGCTAGGGCGACCACGGCACCACAGCGACTCAAGGGTATGTGCGAATCAGATGATGACGTTACCCTGTCGGCGTTTTGCCATTGCATTGGCTTGCAATCATCACCGATAATAGTATAGTACTCAAATGTAAAGAAGAATGTACGGCGGTGTCGTGGATCTTCTTGAAACGCACGAAACATGTGTGCAGAAGATGCTTCGGTGCGTACAAGATGTCTGAACAACTCATCCATGTCGAAAGTATTGTGCAATGTCAAGTGCAATGCACCAAAAAGGATCGGCGAGGGCTCTCTAGCAACGCTTGCGCGTGCGTCAGCCAACATGTTCTTGATGCATATCGAATTACATACGTGATGCGGCCGGAAGTGGGCTTGTCACTACTCTTCCCTATATCCTAGGATCGTCAGCTGAAATATGGCTTGCCAGGCATTCGTGACGTACTCTCAGGGAATGCCATATCTCTGTAGCTTTAGACATGGTATTGTCTGCCGAACTGACCTCAACAAGCTGAGGCACGCCATCTGGACCAACATCGTAGACTCTGTCAAGATGTTAACATGCGTAATTGGCCTATGTTGAATCACATACTGGAAATGCGAGTAGTGGCTTCGATCGTCGGCAGGCCCTGGTCCAAGATGGAAAAGATGTGGCTGCTTCGACAGCTTCACAGGGTCGGACACTAAAGATGCCAGGATATCTCTGCCATGTTCGTCCCAATTGTGGGTCTTCAGGTGTTCGCGGAGGTGTTCATGGTCAAATGACTGCGAAGGCAACTCTGACTGGACGAAGAAGTCGTCCTCGTCATCGCTGCTGTCGTCAGAGAGCGTGGACGTATCGGCGAAAACGGCATCTCCTCGCTGAGTAGCGTTCCGACGTAACCGTGGGACGTCTGAGGGTCCAAAGCTTCCGTTCGAAGCAGTTAAGCTTTTCAGTAGTGTGTCGTGCGAGCGCTGAAGCGTCTCTAGTTGCTTGCGAAGCTCATCAAGCTCCCGCGCAGCCATATGCTAATGCGACACCCTCTTCCGTTGAGCGCGATTCGAGTTCAGAGGCTGAATGACAGCAGAATTTGGAGGTTGGACCTTTAGAATCTGACCCCGACCCGCCGACTTAGCTCCGCAGGTTGCCCAGTCTTGCTGTGGATGGCATTCTGACTTCCCATCCAATGCCCATCGATAGCCAAGGCTGATTGTGGGGCCTTCAGTGAAGGATCGGGGCAGCAAGCAGCGTTCCGCGCGCCGGTGAGTGACGTTCGTTCATCAGGCTCACCGCTATTTCCAATTGGACATGGCGTGCTGTCTTGAGGCTGCGACAACTGGCAGTGGGTCTATTCATCAGTCGACAACTTGCGGTGTTTACATGTAGTGTTTTGAAAGTGCAAGTCGCTTCAAAATGTTGTGTGCACGAAAGCGTGCATGCGTGGTACGAGGCTGCAGGGAATGAATCCTGCAAACCAACCGGACCGAAGCTGACGGCTCACGTGATGGCGCTAGCTTACTCCTTTGTGAATTATCCGGAAAGAGTACGGCGCTGTTACTACAACTTTGCGAACATGCGTTCCCTCGGTTTGGCCTCAAAATCTTGACATGGTCTGCAAGGAGATGGAGTGCCGCCGCGGGGCCGCTGAACTATGGCTGGGAAGGATACCAGTATTCGTCAGCATCTGATTGGCTCCCGAGGTCAGGGCGGGCGTGCCACCGATAGGCGATATCGAAATTCCGAGGAAATTCAGCACCACCGACATCTCAATTGCAATCTTACGGTGCCCCATTCGTTATGCCAATGCAAACGTTCCTGTTCTGGGTGACATTGCCCATTCTCCTGGGCGTGGTCCTTTACCAGAATGGCCTCGAGACTTTTCTGCCAGCTTCGATACACGAATACGCCGGATTTAAGATATTCCGCAGTCTTTTCGAAGAAACCCACTGCTATGCTTCTGTCAAAACTCTTTCGACTAGCTCGCCCGAAGCTGAATGCTTCAGCGTATCGAATGGAAGGTTCTCGAGAGTGTTCAAGGATGACCTCATAAAGCAAGACTTGTCGTTCGATGCTGTCAAGGAAGCACGTGTAGGCTACGTATACCCTGGTCTATGGGACGGACATGGTCATCTAGTCCAGTATGGCGAGCTCCTCAACTCAGTCGATCTCTTTGGCTCGAAGTCCATGGCTGAAGTGCAAGGTCGACTTGTGCAGTACAAGGTCGCTCACCCAGAGGAGGGAACGAGCCAGCATTGGATCAGAGGTGTCGGCTGGGACCAGGCGTACTTTGGTGGAGCCTGGCCGATCGCTGTGAGTACTTCTCCGCTGCAGTGCAGCCAATTGTATTACTGACGGTCTACAAGTCAGACCTCGAGATCGGTGAAGCCTTCAAAGATCAATATGTCATGCTCGACCGTGTTGATGGTATGTTATCATAGGCGAAACCTACAAGTGTTGCATCTGACAGTCCCAGTACATTGCATCTGGGTCTCAGATAAGGTCCTCGAGCTTCTGCCCTTGCCACTACCAGAAGTGCCAGCTGGAGGTGAGATCGTGGCCAACGGGGTCTTCTGCGATAACGCAATGGAAATGGTCCTGGAGCACTATCCCAAACCCGGAAAGGAGCGCAAATCCAAGTTCCTTAAAGATGCCATGGTCGAGCTCAATAAGCTGGGTATTGTCGGAATGCATGACGCTGGAGTCATTCCAGGTGACTTGAAGCTGTACGAAGAGCTCTCGAATGACGCAGACTGGACTGTGAGGGTGAACGCAATGATCGAGTGTGACACTCGCAATACATTCTGTCCGAGCGATGTGAAGAAGATCAGCACTGCTGACGGCAAGTTTCATGTCCGCAGCGTCAAGCTATTCGGTGGTACGTACATCTCAAGTTTATTGCATCATGAAGATGGTCTGATGTGGTCTAGATGGCGCACTCGGTAGCTGGGGAAGCGCCATGCTCGATCCGTACAGCGATAAAGAGACTTCAACAGGCTCTCTACTGGTCAACGCGACTGTGCTTTCCTCTCTGACCCAAAATTGGGCAGCTGAAGGATACCAAGTTAACATACATGCAATCGGAGTAAGGCGAAGCCCCTGAGAGGCCGCCGAAGGTCAAAGCTGACGGGGGCAGGATCTTGCAAATCGGCTTGCCATTGACGCGTTCGAGATCACGCTGAAGCTGCAATGCCCTGACATCACAAATCTCAAGCAGTGTCAGCAGGAGAAGTTCCGTTTCCGAATCGAGCATGCCCAAATCATTCACCCAGATGATCAGCGCCGTATGTTCGAACTCGGCATCATTCCTTCGATCCAGCCCACGCACGCCACTTCAGACATGGGATATGCAGAGTCGAGACTTGGTAAACAGCGGACGGCAGACGAAGCGTACAGGATGCGCTCAATTTTACCTCTCTGTCCCATCCTCGGAAGCGACTTCCCGGTCGAGCCGGCAAGTGTCTTCGAGGGCATATACGCAGCGACTACCCGCCGTAGCCCACGAACAGGTCTCGACCCAAGAGGTGGCAAGACTGGCTGGTATCCCGAGGAATCACTCACCTTTGAGGATGCGCTGAAAGGATTTACAGTCAATCCCGCGTTCGGCGCATTCTTGGACGGACGAGCTGGCGTAATTCAAGAGGGAGCGTGGGCAGACTGGGTCGTACTCGATCAACCATTGGAGGGCTTGGATCTTGAGGATTTTCGTCATGTCACGGTGCGAGAAACGTGGCTAAGCGGCAAGCTGGTCTACCAACGCCCCGGTCACTGAGCACGCCAAATTTGCCGCTCATGCGAGGTTTCGAAAATGAGCATAAGAGCCCGACGCGCTGTAGGCGCTTGTCATACCACTGACGCCGAAGAAGAGAGCTATTAGAGTCCAAGATGGGTAGACTAGGGTACACCCGGCCATGGGACCGTGATACCGTGTCAGAATCTTCGCCCTAATGCATACAAGCACATTGTCACCACTCTTCTGATTGCTTACTTCTTCCGTAGCTCCCGCGCAGGGTTTGCGTGATGAACGTGGGGGCCCATCACGGTACTCAGTACACCTTCAACCAACGAGATTGCTCGAATCACCTTCAGGTTCTTTGTGCTACCTGTCATTGTACGCCGTACAGCAAGGATCTACCCGCAGTAGCAAGCCTCACTACTCTCGTGGAGGGGCTTACTCCATACCTGCGCGTGCGTATAAAACTCTTCAAAACGGCATTCGCAAAAGGCTTTTACCGATCAGACTTATACCTCAGATAACCCAAGTCGCGCTTACCAACTGCTTCTCTCTTCCAGCATCATCAGGCACAGATGCAATGGGATACAGAATGGGCAACGTTCTGGGGAGTGAGAAGGCAAAGTCCAGCACGCATACGAGCGCGATCACACTATCACCTCAAACACCACCAAGAACTCCCACACTCAGCGCGACAGCAGCGCAGACACTAGCAGTGGAGATTCGACACATACATCGTGCTTTGACTGAGCTGCCAGATCTTGGACCAGGGGAGATTATCAACTCACTTCTGACGCGCCTCGTCAGCTTATGCGTTGTGCCCTATAGCACGGAGTTTGTCGACTGTTTCTTCAATATAGAAGGAATATTCACGTTGTGCGGCAAATTGCATCCGCTCTGCGCTGCAGCTGAAGGAGAACTGGAACGATTCTGGGCCTCTAAGATCATTGGTGAATCTGTCAATTCACAAGGTACTTCTATCACCACCCCACCACTACTTATCACTCTAGAGAGTTATCGTCCCTCTGACACCACACAGCAACACACGCGCAAACACAAAATCTTCTCAAAACTTTCCCGTACTATCAAAATTACATTGACCTGTCGCGGATCGAATGCGCCACCCTCTCTGTCTTCCTCCCCCCACCGACAACACCACTTCAAAACATCGCCTTCATTGGTTCTGGACCACTGCCTCTCACCTCACTATGCGTACTCGACATCTACCCGTCTGCCCACGTGCACAACATCGACCGCGACACCTACGCACTCTCCATCAGCCAGAACTTATGCGCGAGGTTGGGATACGCAGACCGTATGAGCTTTGCGTGTACTGACGTAAGCGCTGAGGAGGACCAGGAAAAGACGAAATGGGCGGATTTCGACGTCGTATTTCTCGCGGCGTTAGTGGGTATGGATACGTCATCGAAGCTGGCAATCCTCGAGGGGCTGGTGAGGAAGCTCAAGCCTGGTGCATTGGTGGTGGCAAGGAGCGCGAAGGGATTAAGAGGCGTCTTGTATCCGGTGGGTTGGAATCATGTGCCATTTGTGAGCAACACTAATGTCGAGTAGATTCTGGAGCTCGGTGAAGACCTGATAAGGGTGGGGTTGGAGATGCTGGTCGAGGTGCATCCCTGGACGAAGGTGGTAAATTCGATCATTGTGTTCAGGGTGAAAGGGAGACGAGGGTAGTCTCTGCAACGGAGGAAGCAGTGTCGAGACGGAGACGATCAGATGCGATAGGAGAATGGATATCTTTGCTCGACGTGAGGCGTTTGCGGCGCAAAAACGGCCAATGTTATACACCCTGGCAAATCGCGGACATGGATTCAAGAGCCATTACTCGTACTAAGAGGCATGAAGTCTATATTCGTGGCCCCTCCTGTTATTGATGTCATTTCCGAATAGTGATGTTCTTTGTGAAAGGGGTACTTCTGCTGCAATTCTAGTGAGTACTGGTCATAACTCTGAACGTCGAACGACCCGTTGCCCCATACACCGTATGCGCAACTGCTCATACGTGCTGTCTGCAGTGTCGGAAAACCCGACACCTGGCCGCTGGTCTGGTCATGTTCGGTGGACCAAAGAGAAGTCGGGTTGGAGGGCGGCGGCATTGCGAGTCGATCGAGCTCGCAGGTCTCGCTCAAGTGCGAGCTTGTACACAAAGAACCCTGGATTGGCGATTCGATCTTGATATTGGCGGGCATGATGCGGCTGTCATGTCTTGTTCGCTTGGTGCAGAGATCGTTCGCGAGGTTGGTCTCTGCATGTATCGATGACCGTTTCCTTCGTCGTGTAGTCGACTGCTCATCTTTGATTTGGTCATCAGAACTATACGGGGACGATGCTATGTGACTCTCCGATGTGGCGCTGTCTTGTGTTGATGACGACATCGCGGTGTAGTCGACAGATGAGGTCTCATTACTTCGGCGAGAACGATGCCGACTTTCTGGTGGGTGGGTGGCGGGTGGCACAGCCAACCCTTCTTCTTCGAGCAGGCCTTCCAGTAAGGTTATCCTCTCTACAAGTGAGTGTACATAGGCACGTGAGATGGGCCTGGGACTTGTTAGCGATGTTCGACCCCAGTTCAAAGCGCTCAATTGACCTTCGCCTTTCGTCGTCATCTTTGATAATGCAGGGTGTATTTGAGCGATCGCATTGCGTACATGTCTTCTTTCCAGATGGTACTACGCACTTGCCATGAGTCAGTGAGCGGAAGTGAGCGCAAGTCAAGCGGACTTACGCGAATGCGCCGGTCACGACACGTTGCGCAGGCCACCGAGGCTCTGTGTCGGCGTGTTTTCGGTCGTTGTTTGATCTGCAACTCATCTGACGAGGTCTGCTCCTCTTTGACAGTCGTTGAGGACTTCATGTTGAGAAATCCTTCTTTGTGGTGTGCTGTCCTGGCTAAGGCGTGTGGTGATCTCCACGTGAACTCAACGCTTGATTGAGAACGAACTATGTCGACAGACTCAACAGGCTTCAAAAACAAGTAAGAGTAGAAGCCAGGGCCGCGGATAGCAGGCAGGTGGGTTTATAACAGCCTCCGAGCTGCATACAAGCCCGGCCAAGCCTTGATCTGGTCAGACACTTGCATAGGCTACAAGTGGGCACAAGAGTGGGTGGAGAATGTGGAGGTGGGGCCTTTCCCCCCGGACTATCGATCAAGATGCAAATTCAGGGTCCTACAAGCACTTCAGGGTAGAAAAATAGCGCACCAGTTCGATGGAAACGAGCAACTCGTACTACGTCCCAGCCCGCCGTGTGTCGTTTCTATAGCTGAGATTTCTGTAATTTTCAGCAAATCTTTTTAAACTTTGCTGAGGACATTCCGAAAGGTTCGCGTCTGACGTAACGGAGGATTGGGAATGTTCCGGTTGAAACCCCTGTTCGACATCGCATCGCATCGAGGGCCGAGAGTGTCGTCGCTCGGAACCGACGGTCGCTTCGAATGTGATCCGGAGAGCAGCTGAGCGCCCCGGATCCAATCACAACGCGCTCATGGAATGTGGCATGCAATTTTGAGGTCATGTTAGTGTGGCTGGGCAGCTAAAGAAGGGCTCGCACGATTCATGTCGCGAGCAATGCGGGTGATGCAGGCGATGCTTGCCTCAGGCGTACTGCTGATAGACTAGTGTCCGACACTAGACCAAAAATAGATAGCCGACTGCCGAAAATCGAAGCCGTTATTGTACCAGCCACTCAACACCACAGACGTGCATGCAGCGATGTAACGGCACTTCGGCTGAATCGCGGACGGTTTAGACACATGAGGCCGAGTGTAGGGAACTGAATGATAACGAGTATCGTAGCATGATATGAGCATCATCAGCACAGGCAGTGACGGCACAAACAAACACCTATGATATCTCCAGAGGTGATCACACCTCATTTGCGTAGTATCTGCAATGAGACGGGAACTTGTAATTACAATCTGCGACTGGCTTGATTCTAATTTGCGTTATGAAAGGGGGTGATTGTGTGGTAAAGATGAGTTGCTGATGCATTATGCAGATACTATGCGCCTACATGCCATCCTTTTCCTTGACAGCCTCACCCATCGCCTGTGCATCAGTCTGATATTTTATGAACCTTCTTGCAGGCACACCTTTCATGAACATCTCGTCAAGCTCCTCGTATGTGCGACCAGCAGTCTCGGGTTGGTAGAACCAGAGATAGACCAAGCAGAGGAATGAGAGGCCTCCAAAGATGAAGCCCAATCGCCCACCAATATTCGCCTGGTCTGGGTTGAAAAGACTGCATGTGGTCAGCGAGTTGTCGTCTAGACGCGTGCGAGATTCGCAGCCAAGGAGTCAACTGACTAGGGAAGCACAAACGACCACATAGTCTGCAGGGCGTTCTGCAGCGCCAGACCAATTGCAATGGTCTTAACACGAAGCCGGGAGGTACTCGTCTCGCAGAGGATAGTGTAAGCAGTGGCTCCAATGGTGACGTTGTACCACCAGCAGTAGATCAAAATCATCGACACGGCACCTTTGAGCGCGGCGATACTTCCAGCCACTGCGCAACCAGCTATGATGAAGAGAATGACTGTGAGGATGACAAGACCCCAGAATGTCAGATTGCGACGACCGATTCGATCGACGAGGTACCAGGACATGACATTGCCGATCAGAGAGAGAACCTGTTGGACGATCTGGAGCTTGAAGGACATCTCATTGGAAAAGCCAACAAGCTGGCAGTAATAGGCAAAGTAGTTTGCGGCAAAAGCGACTCCGGATAGTGCTTGGATCGACAATGGTGCTATGGAGATGATGGTCCGTCGCAGGTTCGATGTCCGGAAGCATTCCAGGTATGTGACACCCTCAGTCTCCTTCCTGACTTGCTCAAGCGTGTTGTTGATGTTCGCAAGCCTCTTCACACCAGCTTCGCCTTTATAACCAAGCCCAGCAAGAGCCTTCAGAGCGTGCTCCCGGCGATCCTGGGATACAAGCCAAGTTGGCGACTCCGGCATGAGAGGCACAAGGATGACAGCAATAGCCGCGAAGCCAAACTGAGCACAGAATATTGAACGGTACGCCCATCGGTTGGTGTAGACGCCGGTTGTGTTGACAATCAGGGCAACTGTGAGCGGACCCAAGGTGTAGGCAAGCGCAGTCAGACAGGTCAACATCCCGCGAAGCGCGAAGGGAGCAACCTCACCAATGTAAGTGATCGTTACGGAAGCAAGAGCACCAACAATGAAACCGTTGAGGAATTTACCTCCGAAAAACATTTCGGGAGTCGTCGACACGAACTCGATCGTAATCGCAACGAAAGTAACAACAAGACACAGCATGATTACCATGCGACGACCGAGCCAGTCTGCGACTTGACCACAACCGAGGGCACCAACAATAGCACTGCCATCAATTAGCATCGATATTCTTCGATCCTCGGCGATAGACTGACGAAGCCACAGGGGCACCCTGGAAAGCTGATTGCCAATTCGCGTCAATGACATAGCTTACGGTCCCATCTGCAGTTGGGATGGCGTGACCGAAGTCTTTGCGAAATTCAGGAATTCCGATGACAGATCCGGCTGCTTGGTTCTCGAAGCTGACAAGAAGGACGACCCAGACTGCATATATGCTCCAAAAGCAGGCCCAGGGATACTTGCGGATCGAAGCAAGTTTGCCAGCTTCATGGTCTTCTTGATTGGCAAGGTGACCGAGCTGACTTGTTTCAGTCGAGGTCGAATCCATGGGTATGTGTTCGTTGATCTCGACCTCGTGAGGCTTCCTATCAGCGGTAATGGCCATATCGACAGGCGTGATGGATGCTTGATGGCAGGTGACAAAGAAAAAGTAAGAGATGCAGCTTCGATGGACAGAACCGGAAAGTGGTTTCAAGACCGATCGTCAAGCTGTGGGTCTGGGGTTGAAGATGCGGGGAGATACATTTATATCTGGAAAACGTGATGCCATCCCCAGACCGCGATACGAGTCACGCAAGCTTCGTGCGCTGTTATTTCGATGCCCAGGACAAGGTTGCTGCCGCAAGTGCAGGACCTACCCCACACGCGCCGCTTTGGCGTCGCGTCTCCAACAGTGAACCTTCCCCGTTTCAGCACGCTTTCCATCACCGAAATGCTGCCGATTTGTTGCAATACCAGTAGCGCATATCGAAGGCGCTACTTTGGCGTCCGAGGTTCTGCCAGAGTGTCGAGTGCCGCAGTTTCGCCACCGTTCTTGAGTGAGCACACCTTCAGCGCTCTCTTTTAGGAAATCAGAGGCATTGAGGGCTGAAGGACTATGGTTGTGAAGGGCTGGCCTCATCTATGTCTTCAACTCGCCACAAGCGGCAATAAATGAGCTTCTGGAACCGGGAGCACACTCAGCTCGAGCCGCAAAAGGCTGCATGTGAGTGTACGAGGATTTGGCCAGCAGAGCAAACACCTGTGAGGCCTATCTGTCTGTGATGCTCCTCGTACAGGCCGCAGGCATCACTGACAGTCCACAATGAGACGAAACTTCACGGTAGCACCACATGGCACCCTATACTCCACGGATCTCCACAGAAAAGCCAGAATGCAGAGCCTCAATAGATGTTAGTGCAAATACAGACTTCATTACCAGCCCTGTCTGCCGTCACAAACGGAACTGAGTGCCAATTACTCGACAATTAGCCCGACTATAGGTTGCGTGAAGTTTGCTCGAACAATATTGAAGATGTTGAATAGGTCGTGATGCTACACTAGCAACACAGAATTGATAGTGAGCTACATGATAAACCTTGAACAGCTGTAAGTAACTGCTGTCTGCGACTCTAGATTGCGGCAGTGAGTCTGCGGAGGGCCAAGATGGGCATCGGGCTTGGGCAAACTCTCCAATGACATGCAGCTCCCGCCGTGAGGTCAAATTGAGGAGATGAGGCACACACATGCAGAACTGGAATGATCCGCGTCGTGGACGGTGTAATCGGCTGGAATGACGACCAAGGCAGCATTTTGACGGATTTTTTGCTCGAGATACTTTTACTGACGATGGCTTATGTCTACAGCACGTAGTCAATCTCATCGATGATCTGCACCTTTATGCTTCCATTGCTCAGATCGCCACATGTGTGCAGAGCGTCTAAGGCCTTTTCCAGCGGGAACGTGTGGCTGACAAGCTGTTTGAGATCGAGGATGCCTCCAGCAAGGCATTGGAGACCTGCAGGCCATGTGTCACGATACCGGTTGATGAATTTGAGATCGATCTATCATTATGTCAGTGTTGTCGCAATGTGTCAGCACGGAAACGTACTTCTCCTAGCGAGAGGTGCATGAATGGCAGATTATTCAAGATCTCGCGTCCTACGCCAATCACCATGACTGTACCGCCTCTCCTTGCAACATATGCCGCAGTGACCACGCTGCTCTCAACACCTGTGCATTCAAGCACTACTTCAGGTGCACCGTATTCCCCAATGTGTTCAAAGTTGAACAACTCTCTGATCCCTTTCGCATTACCCTTGGCGTCCAGATCTCGATTCACTTGATACGTAAGCACTGTAGGGATGAATTTCTTCGCGAAAGCCAGCCGCTTCGGTTCCAAGTCTGTAATGACGATGGGATGTGCGCCGCTTGCTCGCGCAGCTGCCAGGGCGATAAGGCCAATCGGTCCAGCGCCGCAGATAACAGCACCGCGACCAAGTGACAGCCCTGCTGATTTAATGCCATGCATCACCACTGACAATGGCTCAAGTAATGCACCTTCTGCGTAGCTAACGTTGTCTGGCAACTTATGACACCACTTCGCAGGATGTGTCTTGTATCGCTGGATCGTGCCATGATAAGGATAAACGCCTGCAAAGTGGACATCTTCGCAAAGGTTGTAGCGGCCATCCTGGCAAAGGAAGCATGTACCGCAGGGCACACCGGGTTCCACAGCAACGCGATCACCTTCGAAACAATCAGCACTGATTTTGGTACGACTACCTATGCTTGACATACCCGGCTTGAGACTCTGAACGCCGCCGCCACATTGTAAGACGATTCCAGCTGCCTCGTGACCCAAGATGCAGTCTCCCTCAACAATGAGCGACCCTATTCTTCCTGTCCGCCAGAAGTGAATATCAGAACTATAAATATTAGCAGCTAAGGTAAAACCCAAACGTATTTGACCACGCACCCGCAGACACCTGTGGCTTTGATGTGAAGGAGAACCTCGCCATGGCCAGGCGCATATACAGGCGCGTCTTCTTGCTTCAAGTTGTGGTCTGCGGTGACTTGCAGCGACGGGTTCGGTAGCGGTGTTGATAGTGTCGTTCTTCCAGATCTTGCGTTCGTGGTCTGTAACGTAGACTCAGCAGACGTTGCGTCGTTCAAGGGAGAACTGAATATTCCTGGCGCCATGTTGTCTACCGGAGAAGGCTGTGCCTGCTGCTCAATGTAAATGAGGTAAAGGAATTATGTATGGCAACGTACAGAGTGGAGATGGTATATTGAGCGCGCAAGGGAAATTATTTTCACGGGCGCGTTCAAAGGCTACCATCCGGTAGCTGTATAGCCGAATGCATTGTGGCGGATGGCGGGGGCCTAATTTTGGCGGGGTTGTTGATTTTGGAGGGCTAATGTCACCCGATCGAGAATCTGGTGCCTCCGATTACTGTATATGGGGTCCGGCACGACATTGACCAATAGGAACTCACGGGAGTCCGAGACTTGTCACGGTCATGAAGTTCGAGCTGTCCCGGATTTCCCAGTTGGGAAACCCGTCACATTCGTGTTGGAGTGATGATAAAAGTGATATTGATGCGTTGTCGTCAAGAGCCTTGAAAAGGTCTTGTCGTACTGTCTTTAGCGCTCCAGACTCTCGTTCACCAAAATCTATTCCCAAAACCATGCATTTCGCACAGGAAACCACACAGGCCAATGGTGCAACAAACTACGGAAAGAATGCCATCGAGGAACTGAAGCAGGAAGAAAAGATTGAGCAAGCGGCGGTCCGGAAGCTCACAGACGAGCAAGATCACGTCTTGAAATCATTCAGACTGTTGATTGCAGACCTGTGCCAGCAGTTCAATGGCGGACATCCGGGGTTTGTATCTCAACTTGTGCCATCGGGCAAGATGCTGATCCATGCATAGAGGTGCGATTGGTATGGCTGCGATAGGAGTGGCACTCTGGAAGTATGTCATGCAATATGCGCCACATACACCGACCTACTTCAATCGCGACCGCTTTGTTCTGTCGAATGGTGAGCTTTCGAACTTACATGTTTTCGAGTAGTGTTGTTGCTGATCTGAAGCCAGGACACACCTGTTTGTTCCAGTACTCATTCCTCCACCTTACGGGCTATAAGGCGATGACCTTAAACCAGCTGAAGTCCTACCATTCCGACCGTGTCGACGCACTGTGCCCGGGCCATCCCGAGATCGAACACGAGGGTATTGAGGTGACGACGGGCCCTCTTGGCCAGGGTGTGGCAAATGCTGTCGGCTTGGCTATAGCAACCAAAAACCTGCAAGCCATCTACAACAAACCAGATTTCGACGTCGTTTCCAACCACACATGGTGCATGGTCGGCGATGCATGTCTGCAAGAGGGTGTGGCACTGGAGGCAATCTCCTTTGCCGGTCACCTCAAGGTGAACAACCTGACTATCATCTACGACAACAATCAGATCACCTGCGATGGCAGTGTCGACCTTACGAACACCGAAGATGTGAACATGAAGATGCGGGCATGTGGATGGGACGTCATCGATGTCGAGGATGGCTGTTTCGACATTGAGAGCATTATTGGCGCGCTCAACAAGGCACGAGCTTCTACCGACAAACCAACCTTCATCAACGTCCGCACCGTCATTGGCCTAGGAAGCGCCGTAGCCGGTGATGCTGTAGCTCATGGAGCTGCCTTTGGTGCTGCTGATGTTGCCAACATGAAGAAGCTGTACAACTTCAAAGCCGAGGAGCATTTCGTCATCAGTAACACCGTTCGCAACTTCTTCGCAGATCTCCCAGCGAGAGGTGAGAAGCTGGTTCAGTCCTGGGAAAAGACGGTGCGAGAGTACGAGACAAAGTATCCTGACCTTGGTGCTGAATTCAGAGACCGTGTGGAGGGTCGGCTTCCGGAGAATTGGAAGGATCTGATACCCGCCTCGTTCCCCGAACAGCCCACAGCCACCAGGAAGTCGTCTGGCTTGGTGTTCAACCCTATTGCTCAGAAAGTTAAGAACTTCATGGTCGGTACCGCCGATCTTTCCCCTTCGGTCAACATGATCTGGAAGGACAAAGTCGATTTTCAACATGTAGGTTTGCACGCATCCTAATCGCTATCAGTATTCGCTAACAACTCGCAGCCTGATCTGAAGACAACCTGTGGCATCACTGGCAATTATAGCGGCCGATACATCCACTATGGCGTACGTGAACACGCCATGTGTGCTATATCCAACGGACTGGCTGCCTTCGCCCCCAACACGTTCATCCCCACGACGTCTTCCTTCTTCATGTTTTACTTGTATGCAGCACCAGCGGTCCGAATGGGTGCCCTGCAGCATCTCCAGGTAATTCACGCCGCTACTCACGACTCTATTGGTATGGGTGAAGATGGCCCAACTCATCAGCCCATCGAGCTTGCCAATCTTTATCGCGCGATGCCAAACCTGCTTTACATTCGTCCAGCAGACAGCGAGGAGACAGCTGGCGCCTGGATCACAGCTATCGAAGCTAAGAACACACCAACCATCATCTCGACATCGAGACACACCCTGCCACAACTGTCGCAAACCAAGCGCGGCTTGATAGCGAAGGGTGGGTACGTCATCGAGGAAGTCGAGGGTGCCGATGTTACATTGATTGGTGTTGGTGCTGAGCTGTGCCACGCTCTTGACACAGCAAAGGAACTGAAGGCAAGGAGCATTAAGGCTCGAGTTCTCAGCTTCCCGTGCCAGCGTCTCTTCGACGCCCAGCCAACCCAATACAAGCGGGATACATTGCATCGGCACAAAGGTATTCCTGCCATCGTGATCGAGCCGTACGCACCGAATGGGTGGGAGAGGTACGCTGACGCAGCAGCTTGTGTCAAGCGCTTCGGACATAGTCTGCCTGGCAAGGCCGCGTACAAGTACTTTGGTTTCGATACCCCAGCCTTGGTCCAAAAGGTGGAGGGTTACCTGCAGCGGATTCGCGAAGAGCCGCTGCTTCGCGGCGAGTTTGTCGACTTATGAGAGTACTTGAGTGACGTCTTTCCAAAAAGCGTAGAATCTGCAGCGTTCAGTAGCAATGAAACAGGGTTCCCGATGACTATTGACGAAGATCGCAGTGTACAGGTCACGTGAAGAGGACCTAGCCACTTCGGTGAATAGCGTCATCACATGACTGGCTAGTCTTCCCGTATGTAGGTAGTGCGTTCCGATCTCACCCCGGCTCCTTCTTCCATCATCTCCGCCTTGGACGTTGTGATGAACATAAATGCGTTGCATGGCCGGAAAAGATGGCTAATGAGCCGATGAGCAAACGACGACGGCTTTCTGAAGACGGCCAGTCACACATATCTCATGACCGCAACAAGCACATTCCTCTCTTCTCGCCGGGCGAAGAGCGTGTGAGCACCGGCTGTGGCCTCGAGAACCTATATCCATTTCTGTCATCTGCGACGGCATCATCTTGGCCTTTTGATGAGTTCGCCCACGATCCCGACTACCTGGCGTCCCAGGAAGCATTGCGTTCACTGATGTTCGACACTGCACGGTCTGTCGCACCAACAAGAGCAGGAACTCCCATGGAAGGTAATGATGCAGTCGGAGCTGTCGGCATCAAGCGTGTGCTCGCCAACGGAAGGAGGATCCAGTACTTGAAGAACTACATGTCCCAAGTAGCACCATGGGTGAGTGTTGCCTTCGGGTTTCCTTATTTCTATCTGGCTCAATTCATATGAGTACCCGCATAAAATCATAAGAAGGAACGTGCTAGAATATGCGATACATAGAGCTGACCCGCCAACAGCTCGACATGTTCGATAGCCAGCGAGCGTTTGGTGTGCAACTGCCCGCACTTGCGAAGCAGTCACCGCCACTTCTGTACGCAATACTTGCAATTGGTGCACGACATCTTGAGCGGAAAGACAAAATACAATCATCATTCGATAGTCTCGAGTTGTACCAGGAGGCCATTCGGCTGTTGACGCCACTGTTGCAAGCTCGCGATGTTCATGTCATCGCAGCATGTGTCATCTTGTGTTGTCTGGAGATGTTCTCAGCCAGTGCTCAGGATTGGCGACATCATCTCGAGGGCTGTGCGGCTGTGTTTGAGGCTTTTGGCGTCAATGGCTTCAGCGACAATGTGCTACAGGCCGTATTCTGGTGTTACGCACGCATGGGTGAGCAGCCCGCGAAAAGTGAACAGGACGACCTATTAACATAACCAGATGTTTGTGGAGCTCTTATTTCTGATGGTACCGAAGGCACACTACTGAAGCCCTCTGAGTGGTTGCCACATGGCGTTGCAGACGGAGATGCTGAAGCGCTTTTCCGGGCCTCGAAGATTCCCGACATGTACGCCAACCATGCTGTCTATCTGTGTGCTCAGACATGCGAACTCATTTCCGACCGCAACAAGCACATTGAACTGGGTGCGGAGAACGGATGCGATGCCGCGCAGTTCCAGGCAAGATCGTTTCAACTATGGGAACAGCTTGCCAGTTGGTCCTTGCACCGCCCACCAGAGATGCAAGCAGTCCAAACGGCCAACATCACGCCGTTCCCTCATATCTTCTTTGCTCACTGGGCCGCTATATCTTCTAATCAGTTATACCACACGTCTTGCGTTCTGCTGCTCAACAGCAATCCAGAGCTAAAGGCATCGTTGCCACACATGGCGACCGCATCCATTATGTGGCACGCGAAACGTATATGTGGTATCAGCCTTGCAAATCCACACGAAGGCTGCCTGAACAACGCGATCCAACCACTCTGGATAGCCGGCCGCTTGTTGAGCCACTCTTCCGAACAGGCCTTGGTCGTAAAGACTATCCGGCACATCGAGGTCCTGACTGGTTGGACTGCGACTTGGCGCATAAGGGACCTAGAAAGCACGTGGGGCTACAAGGTCCGAGATGATGTGTGAGGTTTTGCAAGTGCGAGCGCAGCTTCCCTGCCCTCACCACGCATCGGCGAGTCGCCACTCACTTGTCAACTGATCGACGCATGGGTTGACGATCCACCCGGTCAGTCGCTGCACGGATTGAAGCGTGTGGACTATGGCGCTCTGCAGACTCTTATGAGTCGCTGTGCGACCTGCAATGATTAGGGATGCAACGAGACATGGGTCCCACCATGCCGGTATGTCGTTCTGGATAGCAATACCACAGATTCGATGCGCATGCCACAGATTTGACATTGCAGGCGTGTTCTGACTCGGCTTGTCCGCAAATCGAGGCTTTTGCTGCAGCAGCAGAAGCATGCCCGTGTGATAGAGCTGGTTCGCTAGCAACGCAGCACCGCTCGTGAACACAATCGTAGGGTAATCGTTCTCGGTCATTAAGCCGTCCTTGGGATACAGTTCGATAATAGTTTGAAACTCCTGCGACCGATGCATGTACCAGTGGGCGAAGCCTTGCACCAGTGCCTTCCACACCTCGACTCGGTTGAGCCCATAACGCTGCTGAAGCCAACGATCCTCGTCACCTTGGGCGAACATCGCTGAGTCGACACATAGCGTTATGGCATCATAGGCGCATTGTGCTATAGAGCCTTTCGCCTTGTCTTCTCCAGACTGCCCACCGATAATTAGGGGCGGAAGGAACATTCGACGCACGCCACCCATTAAGACGTAGCTTAGCTCTGCACAGAGTCAATACGCTATGCAACGGGAGTTTAGGGGTGGATGGATTGTACCCAGCCTCACCGATAGCCGGTATGCACAAGTGTGCATAGTGGAGTATCCCAGCTCGAGCAGAAGCCTCTCCATGTTTTTCGACCGGTAGTCTTCGTTCTCCTGTCTACTCCAGCTTAAAGCGAGATTGGGCACCATTTTGATCAGGAGATCCAGCACGCCAACGATCGCTTCTACCTTGAAGTCCGAATTAGTGTCGTTGTCCGCAAATTCCACGGAAGCTGTTTTGTTAGAGTTTAGGCCCTCCATCAGCAACGCCATACTCGATGACGCCACAGCTAGTCGCATTACGCAAGTGCGCAATTTTGATACTCGCCTCGGGATCGTCAGGAGCTCTACGCCGAAGTGCTGCTCGTCATCGCAAATGTCCAGCCACGGGGCTATGTTGTATCTGTAGAAATTTAAGAGCCTGAGATTTCGAGCAGCAGCCTCTGTTTCGTCCAGCGAGGCTTTCAGAGACTTTCCCTCATCTGCGCTTGAAGCTTCTTGGAAACGATCCAGTGCTTCCGTACCGTCGAGATTCTGAAAGTGTGATGACGGATCAGGCGTGCCGCGACATACACTGCCAAAGCTCAGCGCAGGTCGACGCGTGGATACGGATTGATACACTTCAGGTGGCCTTCGCAGGCTGTTCCCATCCGAGCTGGGAGCTGAGTCTTTGCTTTGTGCAATATCGAATGTGGAAACGTCCTGGTTCTCACTGATGGCTGGGGCAGGTGCAAAGCTCACGCCCTGATTAGAAGTCGAAGTCGAGCCAAGGGCCAATAAACCGTGCAACGCGAACTCGTAGCTACTCGGTGGAGGTGTATCATCTGGGAAAGTTGGTGAGATAGTCTCTACCAAGGTTCGCTCTGGATGATTGGTCGAATGATTTGCAGCTTGCGTTTGCTCAGTGAGGTCACTGGACAGATGTCCGGTTGATGGCACTGAATGGATTGCCCTTTGTGGGATTGTTTCCTCGCCATCTTCTCCAGCGAACTTATAGAGTCAGCGTGTGCCCCGGACCACAAAACAGCGGCCATCGTTGGGCTCCCGAGTCATCTGAACGATGAGCAAGATGCTTGCTTACAGCAAATTTGGAAGCATCATACAACCCAACATGCCCAGATGGCGTTTTCGTCAACTGCCACCAGCACGAGAGCCGCAATCGAAATCTTCTGGAATAGTAACACTTACACGGACGGTGGTATACTGCACATCAGTCTTCACTTCCGTCGTAAAGTTGTGCTTGCCGAGTATCTGGAATGCAGCTGCGTAATTACATTCGAACCCTTTTGATATACAGTTCTGACACGCTGGTTTGCCTTCATCGCCTGTCTTGTGTTACTAGAGCTCTTATCGGGCATCTGCGGCGAAACTTTACACTTTCGTCGCCTGTCTGATGTTACATTGAACCCCTTCACGCCGCCTTTGTTTCAACTTACCGATTGCGACAGATCATGCAACCAGTTCGGGATCTTTTCAGACGTACACTGGCAGGGCTGAAGGCACCTTCGGTATGGGCCGATGCTGAGCCATCCATTGGTTTTCGGTGCGTTGCTGCGCTCAACAGCCGTCGCTGTAGGTTCTACTTGATGTTTATTGCAATTGCTATCCTCGGTAGATCTACCGAGCCGCCGCTTGCGAAGTTGTGCCTGCAAGCCCCGCATGTGGAGTTCAGGCACAACTTCGGCATTGGTTACAGTTTCCCGATTCGGACGCCTTGCTCGCCCCATGTTTCACGATCTTTGCAAAACTGGAGGAACCCATACTGTGGAGCAATCTGTAGTTAACATAAATAGGAGTTTTAGTTCGCGATCCCTCAGCATCGAAGGCTGTGTCTTTTGCTTTGACTTCAATACTATATCTCAAGATACCGTCAAGCTTGCCTCTAGCCAGCACTTGCCCCTTGCAGGTTTGGGCTCTGGAAGTACGAAAAGAGACTGCAGCAGATACTATCTGTAAGGTCATCAAATCAAGCTACATGCTATTCCATGGAGCATGTAAATGTCAAGGTGAGGTGTAAGCTTGAGAGGGTACCAAGCGCGCCATCAGCGAAGGCTTTGTGAAGCGCGAGAATATCGTTATCACAACGAAGCTGTGGGACAACTCTCACGCGAACGAGCACGTGCTGCCAATGAACGAGGCAAATAAAAAATCTTGGGGCCTAGAATACATCGATCCTTTGTTGATCTACTTCCCTTCTGCGTTCGAGTATGTAGGTCCGGAGGAGAAGCGGTATCCTGCGTGGTGGCAGGCAGATAATAAGTATTGTGACACTCTGGCTTCGTCGTGAGGCTGGCCTGGCATAGCTAAGACAGCAAAGCCGGCTTCATGTTGTAATCGCGCAACGTTGGGGTCACTCGAATCAGCCGTTGACTAGGGCGTCGCTCGTTCCGTCGTTGTCAGTAACCTTCAAGTACAGAGCCTCCACGATCTCCTCACATACAACAAATATCTTGTCTCATGTTCACAAATCGAAAACCAGTCATACCTCACACAGCCGGGCCTCGTCCACTTTACTCAGCCACATGGCATCGTGGTCACTGCATACTCATCCTTCGGCCCCTCAGTCGTTCTTGGAGCTGCTACTCACATTCCGCGAGCTTGCCACGGGACTGCCCTCCTTGTTCGATCCAGATGTGATCAATAACATCGTTGCGAAGCATGGAAAGACGCCTCTAAAGTGTGGCTTCGCTTTGCGACACAGTTCTGTGCGAATCGATGTCTGGCGTTGGCTACGTGCCCATAGAAAATAACATATGTAAGAGAATATTCTTGATCAACGTTCTGTGATTCATGAAAGCACTCGGTGTATTGCTTACACATTAATGCCGGTTCTGATGAGAGAGTCGGCGTCGTGTAAACTTGCTGACAAACCCAATCCCACACGCTTGCAATAGCCTGGGCGCCTGACCTTTAGCGTGTCAGCTCAGCTTCAATGCACGTCCCAAAATCTCCTGCTTGAGAAGGTGATAGCCAGGAATTTTTTTGACTGGACGATGGCCCTCAATGCGGCATTCAGAAGCCGCGATTGCGAAATCGATATCCAAATTGACGACGTGGCAAAACATTGTCCGCGACAATAAATTGTCCTTGCGCTGACACATGAAAAGCACACGACAAAACGAGCGCCCTGGAGAAATCTTGACATGAACTTGAAAGCTTGACTCTGCAAACATTATCCAGGAAGATTCTTTCCGAAAGCACCTCATGGCAGACATAATCCGCACTACAGCAGCAACACGCTTCTCTAGTTTTGATGTCCACGAAACATCCTACAAGCGCATCGGTAGTTTCGACATTTCGATTGCGGTCTTGATCCCAAAGGATATCAAGCCTGGCAGGCATCCGCTGCACGTCAAGTGGCACGGTGGCGGCTTGATCACGGGCGACGCGCTTTTGCAAGACTGGTTCTCTAATTACCTCGTCTCGCTCACGAACCGCACATCATCTATACTGGTGCTGCCGAACTACCGCTTTGTTCCAGAACACACAGGTTTCGACATCCTCGAGGATATCAGAGACTTCTGGACGTGGGTCGATCGTGATCTTGCAAGTTTTGTACGAGCTGCGGCGCCTGGCGTAGAAGTCGATTTCGACCAGTCATTGGTAAGCGGCGACAGCTCAGGTGGCTGGCACGCCCTGCACTCTGTGTTCGAATTGCCGGAAGGTCGGGTCAAGGCATTGCTGCTGCTCTACCCCATGGTTAAGAAGTGGTGCAAGAACAAGGACTTACTGAGAAAATGGGGTCGACCAACGCCAGATGAAGAGGTTATTGACAGGCATCTTGCGCAAGTACCTAAAGGTAGCGTTGCGTTTAGTGATAGGTGTCTTGCGAGAGAGGAGCTCGCTGATGCTTTCTCGGCAAACGAGCATCGATGGGATCTGGCATTTGGCACGGACAAGAGACTGCATCCGATTGAGAGATTGCGCGAGAGGAACTTCTTCCCGCCAACTCTGATCTTGCATGGAGATGCTGATAAGAGCGTCAATATCGAAGACTGCGAGGACTTCGTGCGGAAAGTCGAGGAGATGTTCGGACCAGCTGCTCGTGAGGACATACACCTAGTCGTGAGAGAAGGAGGAGAACACGGGTTCGAGATCGAGTATGCTGAACAGGATGAGCCATGGCTTGCGAAGGAGCTGCAATGGCTCGAGAAAGTGTGGCTTCAATGAAAGACTTTCGACGACGTAACTTCAATCTACTCTTCGGAAAAGTGACCAATTAATATCGATCGGTCAAGAGCGAAAGGCCTAGAGATCACATGAGCATGATCGGCGTCGTTTTATTCGCAGGAGAAGCGCGATTTTGGTGGGTACGAGCCTCGCTTGTTGTGCGGGGCTGCGGCTTGTTTGCGCTGAATCTCGCCGTGCGCGCTCATCTTTACATGCAAACCAACAATGACAGAAACGCCTATCTACAACTTCAAGTATGACGATTCCGTCGCCGAATTCGCAGTGTCCAAAGATGCATATTTGGAAGCTCATCCAGATGCAGCTTTCAAACTCGTCGCAACAGCTGCGCTAGTCTTGAACTTCAGTCTCCCGGAGCCCCGCATTCTCCTCCTCCAACGCGCTGCCAGCGACTCTTATCCCGGCAAGTGGGAGCCTCCAGGCGGAGCCGTGGACGATGAAGATTTGAGCATCCTGCATGCTGCTGCGCGTGAACTTTGGGAGGAGACAGGCCTCCAAGCCTCTCATATTGGTGGACTAGTCGGAGATCCTCGCTTCTTCTCCAGAAGCAACGGCGATCAGATCTGTCGGTTCACCTTTGCCGTGCATGTATTGAGTGAGAACGGATCTGTTTTAACAGCGAAGTTGGATCCTAAAGAGCATCAAGCGCACGTCTGGGCGACCGAAGCTGAGATCAAGGCGGGAAGTACTGGGGTTACACAACTGGAGTTTGTACAAGATGAGGTTAAGCGGACAGTGCTATCGGCTTTCAGTCGCGCATGATAGGTCTCGATCTACGTGAGTCACGGGACAGAGAGACTGATAAACAATTTATCCCAGTAAGCACTAGTAAGGTGGGGTGCCTCTTCCGAATTCAAGTGCTCCTAGCATCCACGAGAATAATTCGCATTGTGCTTACATACTCCCGACAGTAGCCTCGCACCTTGATTCATTGTCGAAGGCACAAACATGGCGAATCAGTTCGCTTTCAGTAAAGAGCATACGACCAATTGGGCTGAGAGTGTAGAGGAGTTGAAAGCCTCGCTGGACACCTATGGAGAGAAGTACTTCATAGTCAGGGGCTCCAAAAGCGAACATATAAAGGGCCTCAGCAGGGATTTGGTCGGGTTGAAAAATGATGTCAAGGCCGACTATCGCGCCACACAGTACAAACAGCGATCACGCTTGTTAAAGTCTAAGGGTCTTGGGTGGGAGTCGCACTCTCTGCGCGATGTACGCAAGATCTTAACACATGCGTTCCAGAAAGGGTGGGAGGTTGGCGTCGACGTATGTTTGAAAGAGTGGGACGAAGAAGACATGACAGACGAGGTGAGAGCATGGGAAGAGACGGGAAGATCACGGCTGACTTATTTTAGGATCGAGCAGCGTCTCTGGCATACGTGAATTGACCCGGAGACACAATGTTCCCCAGAGGCACACACAGCTGACTCTTTCGTCTAGCTGCATAAAGTTGACGCAGTACTTGTATGTATCGCGGCCGATTCAGCGAGCGACGTCTGATCCTGGAGCAATACAGGCATCCAAAAACAAAATGTACAACAATTGGTACCTCAGCTACGACGACAACTTTGTGAAGCAGTACTGTCAAGCTTTGCCATTCTCCTCACAGGAAGTCGCTGCACGCTGCTGTACTCTCTGCAAAGAAATGCTAGAGGATGCTCACGCAGATAACTCGTTCGACGTCAAGCTTAATGACATCCTCACAGCAGCGGAGACCTGTCAAATCTGCAACCTGCTTGCCAAAGCTTTGCTTGAAGATGTCTCGAGTGACGGCATCATCAAGCTGGTCCACACCCATAATGCACTTCGAGCTGGCTATGGAGGCAGGCGGCTGGTAAGATTCTGTGTTGACACAAGTAAGCATGCATTATGTAACGCAGCTGAGCTTTGGAGGTGCTGACTCTTGCAGACCTTGCCACGACAGCAGGGAAGAGACCCCTTGGACGACCCATTCTACCAGATTCCGATCGTACAGCACGATTCAGCTTACTCAGAGCGTGGCTTCGCTGGTGTGATGAGTGCCACCATTGTAACAACAAACTTGACAGTAAGACAGTCTTTCCCACCCGAGTGCTGGATGTAGGAGGCTTGAAAGATATCAACTCACCTCCTGGATGGGTAAGATTGATTCACGCAGAAGAGAGGAGCAGCGACAAATACATCACCCTGTCTCATTGCTGGGACAGCCTATCAGAATCGCAGAAACGGACACACTGCACGACTCAGGAGAACCTAGGCAGAAGAAGGCAGGGCTTCCACGTGTCTGAGCTGCCAAAGACCTTCAAAGACGCCGTGAAGGTGGCAAGAGCGATAGGAGTGCCTTACCTCTGGATTGACTCTTTATGCATCGTACAATACGGAGATGGTGGCGAGGACTGGAGACGTGAATCCACACGAATGAAGAACGTCTACCAAGAGGCATATTGCTCGATCTCTGCTGTGGCAGCTGTTGATTCATACTCCGGATTCCTGGACAGACAATTTGAGCCTGAGCATGTCCTCGTCTGCGACGACAATGGGAAGCATTTCTGTGTCAGTACAGACGTAGACGACTACGATGGTGACAACGGTAATGCGACTCTGAATACGCGAGCTTGGGTTGTCCAGGAGGCAGTGCTTGCAAGACGAAAGGTCCACTTCACCTCATGTCAGATGTACTGGACCTGCGGCAAAGGAATCTACTGCGAGAATCTGATTAGGCTCAAGAGGCATGTAACATCGTGTGTGACAACGAGCCTTCGCTGACAGAGTACATCAGCCCACCTGAAAACACCTACTTCACACTCGACCCGCTCTTCCCGACAAGACTCATCCGTACCGATGCTGAAGAGCGCCCGTGGAATTGCATCTCCTTCCTCATCGAAGGCTACTCCAGGAGAGCACTCACATTTGAAAGAGACCGAATGGCTGCGATTCATGGATTGGAAGAGTGCATCACAGAAGCGATCTGTTGCGAGAGCAGATTCGGCATCTTCCAGCGCTACATTCATCGCAATCTTTCATGGTAATCGATAGGCGATAAAGTAAGGAATATTGATTACGGCATCGCCATGCCTTCTTGGTCGTGGATGGCGTGCACGGGTGGCATTCAATTTCTGAACATCGAGTACGGTGAACTGAGTCTGAACAAAAGTCTGACCTTCGACAAGACCCGGAAAGAGGCGTTGAACTCTGACTTGGCGGCGTTTGTTGATTGCAAGTTCGAGTCTGATGGAGACGGTAACTACCTCCTCGTGGATGCCGCATCGATGAACGTCGGATGGATCAAAGTCGACGTCAAAGATGGCGGGAGTCTGAATGATATGTACTGCATTGTCGTTGGCAAAGAGAAGAAAGACAAAGTTGAAGGGTACTTTGTCCTGGCAGTCTTATGGAATGGTTCTGCCAATGAGTACAGGAGGGTTGGGCTCGGGGCAGTGGAGTGTCGCTTTGTTGAGAAGGCTCAAGAGAACGTCGCCCTTGTCTGAATCACGTTCTCATCCGACATAATCGCAGGCTAGCGCGTTCATAATCAAGGGATATCTTCCGAATATATACATTAAATTAGAAAAGTAGCGTCGTCATATGTCATCGTCGTCGTCGTATTCACACTCTCGCAACAACGGCTTCCACTTAGCAGGCGTCATTTGGGATCTTGAACGAGTCTATGCGACCAGTAGCCTGGTACCTCGCGCCTTCACCGAGGCCACGCTTGGCGAAAGCAGTCCAAAGCTCGCAAGAGTTGGCACCCCCAGTAAGCGCCCAATCAGCGTCGATGATAGCATCACGGGCCTGGACGAAGTTGGGGTTGCAAGGCTGGAGCGCCATACCGTCAAGAACGAGCTTCATGGCGAGGTACTTGCCATCGGTGGGAACGCCGTCGTTGTCGAAGGAGGGCATGTCGGAGTCGTTCTTGCCGTGCTTGTCAATCAGGTTCCACAGGACTTCGTATAGCATCGAAGCCCAGATGTTGCCGATGGGATGTACGCGGTTGTAAAGCTCGACACTCTTGTAGGTTTGAGGGTTGGTGGTCATCGAGGTGGAGTATAGGTAGTTCCGGATACCAGCGGTGTTGCCGTTGACCCACGCACCCATGCTGTAATCCTTTTTGCGGGTGTCACTGGGCTTAAGACGGATGGCGGTCGCGTAGAAGTCGGACCAGCCCTCGCCCATACCGCCGGACTCGAGCAAGTTCAAGCAACCAGAATTCCTAGGTCCACCGGTGAGACGGTTGGACAGACCGTGGGTGTACTCGTGGATGACGACACCAGCCTCGAACGAGCAATCGCGTACGGGCTGGGTATTGGTCCAGATGTACCTGCGTGGGGTCAGTCTTATCACATGTGTAGCAGAAATCGCAGGCAGACTTACATCCGCATGCGGCCGGGCTGGCCATCCGGGGGGGTGGCGAAGTTGGCGTTGTTGGTGCCAGAACCGTCCTGGGCGTTCAGGAAGACGAAGTCGTTGCCAACACCACCAGCGCCGTTGTTGTTGACTTCAAAGTTACCGGCGCGCTCATCGAAACCGAGCTGGTACAGCAAGTCATGGTACTTGTTCGAGGTGTAGAACAGCTGGGTGACAGAGGCGTTGGCGTAAGTCTTGTAGTCGGTGGCGTTCAAGTTCAGGGGGTAGTGAAACTTGAGGTCACGAGCGACGGGACGGGAGTTGTTGAGGAGAGCGTCGTACGTGAGATCGTTCTCCCAGTTGGTCTGAGCAACACCGTTGTTACCACGGGTCGTCTTGAACCAATCGGTCCCGTCCGAGTGCCAGCCGAACTCGGAGGAGTAGGAGTCAAAGGGATCCTCCTCGTAGGTACGGGATCCCTCAGTAGGATCATTGATACCCCACTTGTAGACCTGGTAGCTATCATCTGCGCCGTAGTCGACGACAGCCTCGACACTCTTTCCACTGGTAGCATCGACATAGGTCAGGAGCCAGTTAGTAGCAATGTCAGTTTCGACCCTCCAGGTGAGCTTGAGCTTGCCGTCAGCGCCGACGAGGTATACGAGCTTAGCCTCAGGCTCATTCAAGCTGCCGCTTGTGTTTTTGATTGCATACGTCTCCTTCTCGCCCTTCGGCTCAGCCTTGGCAGAACCGGCCTCAACAGGAAGTCCAAGAGTGTTGACGGCGGTCTTCAAGGAGTCTGCAGGGTCGGTGGTGGCACGCTTCTTGCTAGGAGCAGGAATCTCGCCCTTGTAGAAAGAGCTACCGAACGAGAAGACCTTTCCATCCTTGCCAATCTACAATCTGTCAGTCTCTGGAAGAGCGATCGTGGTAAGCTCAAAACGTACGTTGACGTTGAAATCAGCGTTGTCAATGTCCAAGCCGTTAGCAGTCTGCTTAAAGTAGAAGTGAGAGACGCCGTTCTTGCCGGTGTAGTGGTCGTTGACCAGGCGGAACTGAGCATCGGGAGCCTGAGCGCTGACAAGCTCAGTGGCGGTCTCCTCTGGTGTGGCACGCGTCCTCAGGGTAGGGATGGTTGGGTCAGCATCCACCTCGGTAGCGTTTTTGTACTCGGTCTTGACGACCATACGGAACTTGTCAAGGTCGATGGCACGCTTCGAGAGCGATGCCGAGGTGTGAGGGTGGGCATGGGCACCCACGGCGGCCACAGAGGCCAAGGTGGCGATGAGAGCGGAACGCATCTTGACAACGAAGGACTTGAAACGAGGGAAGAGTGAACGACTGAGGTTAACCTTCACCTGGTGATCGTGTGCCTGCTACTTATACAGCTTCACTCAACACGCACATGAGGTTAGGCCGACCATGTTTCCGGAGATTTGGCCCCTAACTTCCTCCACTGTCCCTCCACTGTAGGAAAAGAGATAGCAACGCGGTAGCGTGATCTTGCAAGCTACTTCGCGCTGCAGCTTACGGTCTCAAGAACTGCCATTACTGGACTCCACGGCATCATAGGCCTTCACGAGGTAGTCGCGATCTTGGCGACTGGTCCGATTAGGAAGCTGCCTGTGCTGGAGATTCTGAACCCATGTCCCACCCCATGCTGATATGATCTGGGCACTATATGTGATCTACATTTGCCAAGTAGATACGCCGTTGACCTTCCGTTTGAGGCTGAGCGCAGAGTTGAAAGCCTATTCGCGAGGGTGTCGAGCAGCAGGGGAGATTAGGCGGCATCGGCAGCCTATGAACCCCTGATGGCATGGGCATCCCTGGAATGTCACTACTGGCGGCGCAGATTTGTATCTTGCACCGAGCTCCGAGAATTGAGTAATCGTAGTTGTGTGACGACACTGGCGCATGGATAAGCAGGAGGGAGAGCATAAAAAGATCAGGTCGCTTTACTTAGGGACGCGATAATAATCACCGAAAGCACTACCACTGCAGGTACCCGGATGACACGAGCTGCAAGCTGCAGGGCGCAGCATGAGCACACCTCGTGAGCATAGATGGATCTCGCCATCATAGACGCACCATAGGCGACGGTCAGTCTGGGCGTTCCGTTCACCTGCCCGTTTTACGATAGCGGGGATTCGCGATCCGCTCCGAGGAAGCGTAATCGCGGGCTAGACAGGCGCAAAGCAACAGCGCTTAGCTGAGCAAATTGAAATGCGGCAAGCAAGACTCTGGGGGACTGTGGAGAGGGACGCCTCGCCGGTGGTATTGTAATAAGGGACGGGCAATTGTAGCTATTGGAGGCGTTTGCAAGAGTGGAGGCTTTCGCCAAGAGATTAGCGCGCATCCCCTGACTCTCCACGAGACTTCTCTCTAACAAGCTTCGTTAACATGCATGCTGGATAATTAATCTCGACCCTAAGACGACTGACCCGGCGTCCGGAAATCCGATGTCCCATAGTATTGTTTCTAATTTCTTGCCTCTCATACTCCAGAACGGTTGCTCAGCTGTAATCCGCCACAACCTATCTTATCGATCGCTCGGCATCCAAGCCAAGACACGACGATCGACCATATTACGCGCGACGCAGGTGATGGCTTGCATCATAAGCCATGCTCACTGTTACACCTAGGTCTCCACGTTCAGCGACCGGGTGGACGGCACCTGGGCCTCGAAGCTAGAACGCTGAACATATTGAACCCGAGCAACTGTTCAATGTCATCAGCTGCAAACGAGGTATCCACATAATTGTGGCTGAGACACCCGAGACCATGCGTGCCGTCCCGCCTGGTGATGCCTTCCGGGTTCTGGCAAGAACATGCTGCGACGGTGCGGCACAGTCAGAGACCGTCACTTCAAGCACCTTCCCGAAAGACTCTTGGACAATGACTAAGTGAGCACAGAATATCGTGAATTGTGGCAAGCAGTGGCGCCAACTAGTTCTCGACTGCATCCATTCAATATCGCCAACTCCAAATGAAGGTAGAACCTCATGTGAGGTGTAGCCGACATGCACCTTCCCTATCTGTGTGCCTTGAGGCAGAGGACTCAGTCACCGGCTACAACCGGGACGGCTATTGCAGTCCCATCACTTGACGAAGGACGATGTGTCGCCTGTTTAGTCCGATCATACAGACATTGTGCCACTACCATCTTCACAGGGAGTCAATCACTTCGCCAACCGGCTCGAGGTCCAGGCTGGCGACATACACCCGTTCACGCTCCTATTATCGAACGCGACGCTGGTCCTTGTATGTGCCCGCTTAACTTTGGGTTGGAACGCAGACGTCTTGTGTGTGCTATCCAACAGGACACTTGATGACCTTAGAGTGGACGACTTTGGAGTTTGTGGCCACCAGCTCGATGCCATACATGGACCGAAAGTCTTGCTCGCTCCAGCATATGTAGGCAATCCGGCAATTTCGTTAGGAGCCCCTGCAGTAGCAGTAGGCCAGCACCCAGATGTCGAGCACAGATTTCGGCCAGATGTGAAGAGGAAATCAGCTGCGACAGGCGGCGGAGATGTTGCGGTTGCAGGGGTCGCGAGTATGTCCAGACTTGGCGACGCATGGGAGCCTTCAATGTCATCCGCAATCTCTTTAATGGTTGACGAGTGGCCATAGGTGGCAGTGTTGTCAACCATGCGAAGTCCAGGCTGGTGAGATATCGGTTTGTTACCTCCGAGACTGATGTGGTTCTGGTAGTTGCCGGTCGACTTCTCATAGTCAAGCTTGATTACCATATCGCCGTCTTCGGCCTCAAATCGTACTCGTGTAGGTAGCCAGTCAGGGATCTTTTCGCCAGCCATGGAGTCCAGTGCTTCACACAGTGAGTTCTCGTCTACTGTACTAACGGCCCACTGCTCATGGATCCGATCGCATACTTCTATCAACCAGTTCTTCATGCGGACAGCTTGAGTAAGATCGGGATTCGTGATGACAGTAAGCATTGCATCAACCTCGGAAAATGCATTCACGTCTCGAATGGTGCGATACCAGGGCCCGATCGAGATCTGCAGTGGTGTGTGAAGGCGGAGTGGCACAAGTGGAAGTCTTTGAGACACTGCATCGGCCCACGCGAGTGACTCAGCAAGACGTATGCCAGCATCGAAGTCGAATTGTCGCACGGTCTCCAGTGTAGGCAGTAATGAAAGGGATACTCCAGTAGGGAAGTGTCGATGCAGCGTATCAGTAAGGCCGCAAAGCACGTTCTGTAGCATCCAATAACGCGTGCAAAGTATCATGTTCTGGACAGAATTGAACTGCAATGTTTCAGTGAGCAGGTCCGCCATTTCTAAGCACGGTGGAGCATTGACAATGGTGACTGCGGTATACAGAAGCTCGGCAACGTGCGCAGGTAGATCGATCTGCCACAAATATTCTGCTAGACTGACTGCAGCTGCCAGAGCGTCGCTGTCCTCCGGATGCATGATCGCGTGTCGAACCAGGCAGTTCAGTCGGGGACATTGCACAAATACATGCATGATTGACATCGACGCCCGCTGTGACGGAATGAGCTGTACGAGATTAGGTTTCAGAGCTGCAGGGTGGGTGGCTGACAGGTAGTAATCATTGTCGTAGACCGATGCTCTGCCGGCAAGCATGGCTTCGTTCACCTAAGGATGTCAGACAGCAAGGCAGCGCCTTGTGAAGGCACTCACATCATCGATATATGTATTGTCAATCAAGTTCCAGTAGTGCTCATCGTCGACGTTTGCAACGCCTCCAGCTTTGAGAAGCTCGGCGAGTCCAAAGGCATGAATGGCGTGATACATCGTATCTACCCCTAAGAGTGTCTGTAGTGAATCAGCAGACTCCTCAGATCTTCATAGCTGGTGTCGCACCTCAGCTGCATAGTGCATCTTGGTCGCCAGGACCATTTCGTAAGTTTTACGGCTCTGATCCTGAGGGACAGCCAATTGCAGTCGTTTCAGAGCCTTCGATTTTGTAACACTGGCCGCTCGTCGTTTCGAATAGCTATCGTCCCAATAGACTGCATGACTGTCGATGAGAAATTCGACGGCGAGATCAAGCATTGAGCTCGAGCCAATCCTGGCTGGTATGGACTGGATCCACGTTCCTAGAATAGACAAAGGTCTGCTGTTTTCGTGCGCTGAGCCAAGCATATCGATCCATCTTGATATTAGTGTACCTTCCTCAGATGATGGTTTGATGAGAGCCAGGGAAGCCTCCTGCTGAAGCTGTCGAATATACGCATCCAGTACTTTCATTTTGTGACCTGCGACTTTCTTTGATGTGCGGACCTTGGCCATCGCCACGGGCGCTAGAGTCTGAAAGGTGCCGCTGCCAGACTCAGCCTTTCTTTGGGTGCTCAATCTTAGCTCCAGTGGTGTTGAGGTGGAAGAGCCGCTGATCTCTTCGGATGAATCCAATGTGTACACCTTGGGTGTCATTTTGGATCTACCATGTTTGGTCAATTGATTCGGATCCTGCACCACGAAGGCGGACGCCTTTCCGTAGGTGTATAAGCATGGCCGGTCCTTCTTGCGGCATGCACCACACTTCGGTTTTCCTTCATCACACTAGAATTGTCAAAGAACTGCAGTACGAGGTGAAATGTGACAACACGTGCGGGCGGCTGATGATCGAAAGGCGGACAGGAACGAGATGTGTGTGGACAGCTTACCTTTACTTTTCGCTGTCTGCAGGTGTCGCACTTGCCCGTCTGTGTCATCGTGCCGCGGCTATACTGTCCATTGCAGCGAGGTGCACAATGTTGGTTACGACAGGGTCCTTATTGTGATTTGTTGTAAGAGACTCGGCGCTGGCCATGGTGTAGTAGAGCCGAAGAAGGCGCGGCTTGCCAGGATCGACAGCCCTAGGCTAAAACAAAACTAGTGCCAAGCATAAACAAGTAACTGTCCTCCACCAATTGTACGATTTTGAGTCATGACAGTGTTCGTGTCAAGCAAGTCTTTTCGGGGCTATCGCACACAGTGTGGCTGTCTCGTTATATTTTTTTATCCTCTGAGCAGGAGCTTATCTTTTACGACGTATATGCCACTGTTGACTACTACTTCATATACCAGCCAGAAAATCTGCAGCAAACTTCTAAGCCAGCACAAAAGCAGTCGTCTGAGATAGACTCGTAGGTAGCAACGAGAACGCACTTGCATCCACAAACCTTGGTCCTTTCACCCCAATGAGCTTGGCTTTAGATTCCACGATCGCCATCTTTTTATCATCACTTCTGACCATCTTGCACGCTCAATTAGCATGCCAGTTGAACCCAAAGTTCTCCTGCATATACGATAATACATACTCGCCTGTTGAAAGAACGGATGAGTCCTAACCCAGCAGAAGCTTTTCACCGATGAGGATCAGTGCAATAGCGGAAGGTTTAAAAAGTTCGCGATCACATTTAATGGTGGTTATCGCGACATCCTGGTCTGAGGGATGCTCCAATCGATTTGGCGGGATTAGTGGCGGATCTATCATACTGGCGCTCGACATGCTCACATTTCCACGCGACAGTGGCGTGAGCAGGGCAGGTTGAAGACAACCAATATCAATCAAGTTTTCTGGCGTTAATAGAGGCGGAGTGCCGAACGAAGCTGACGAGATCTCGTACTCAAGTTCTTTGCCGGAGTCGTCGTCCTGGAGAAGTACAGTGATCCTCTTCGCTTGGTCGAGGTTATTGGGACGTCGCTGCAGCTTCCGGGAGTGCTGACATGTGGCTTGACAATTGACAGTAAGTGAGGCAATCGTGAGGCCTATCAGCTTACAATGTCAGAGATCTATCAATAAGTGAAATGTCGCGACCCTAAGTTGGAACTTCTCTAGAGCTTCCACTGGCTACTATCATAAAGGATGGAAAAGAGGCGTGGCATCATAAGTACTATAGATACCTCCTATCTTTTCCCTGCTGCCAGTGAATAGGGAAGGCGCGACTTCTTCTGCACATGAGGTCCACGGCTGACGGAAAGAGCCAACGGTCAATGGTAAGCTATGGCAATGTTGTAAATGGGTAGAGTAAACGCAGAGAAGCAGCTTGGTAATTGCGACCAAATCCAGGTGCAAAAAAAGAGACAAATACATACAACAGCGGGTATTCGCTAGTGGTCACCCACCTAACTACTAATCCGCCGGTACGTTGCTTAAATAGGGCTGAGCGAACGGGAAGCCTTGTTTTCAACGTCCTATGGCCGTATGTGGGAGGTTCGGTGTTTTTACATCTTATGTCGTCCAGCGAACTGCCACTAGCATCACCTGCTGCCGTGGCCGTGGCGAGCTGCCTCTTCTCTTGTGCGATTCGCCTCAGGAAGCTGACTAACTGAGTCAAGCAAGATGCGCTCCGCGCGCTTCCGCCTCGAGGCTGTTCATGAGGGTCAGACTGCACCCGGGCGAGATGTGGCGCAATGTGGTTCCAATGTATGAGAAGATGCACGCCGAAGCTGCAGCTCGGAAGCATCCTGGGGTCTCGGACAGTCTGACTTACGACTCGTGAACATCCTCTTGCATCTTTGGTCATTGCGGACAAAAACGCTTGGTCAGCGGTAGTCTGAGGGTCCGGCGGCCGAGCTAACAGCCTCATCATCACGGGCAGGGTTTACTTGCCTTTGGCACGCGGCTGGACCCTTCTCATGGCATGCCAGAGCCTCAACGAAGCGAGCTCGGTGGAATAGAACGGATACAGTTGGTAAGCTCCCAGCAAACGATGTCATCCAATAGTTCCAATACTTCTACCCCACTTGGACAGACAGCCATGATGAGCGATAGCAAGCGCCAGATGCAGCGCGCCCATTCAGGCAACGGCCCGAGGAGGGAGGACAAACAGACACAGACAGACGGACGATGATGTGCGCACCAGCTACGCAAGCCCAGATCTGTAGCCTGTCTCGTGGCTTCAGGAATGATGCGCACAGGGTTTCCCGTGTTATGAATGGTAGTGCTGCGTGCGGTCGATGTGTTTCAGAAGATCATAGGTGACGTATTGGTTCCGCGCTAGCATGGACCCTGAATGCAACAGCGATGAATGGGGACGCGAAATTTAACGAGGTTGGTGTCGTGAGGATGCGCGCAGGCATGCAGCGAATGAATGCACAGCCTTCGAGCCCGTCTGGAGCCACTTTGGCATGCTTCCAAGGCACAAAGAGGGCCCCTCTGCAGCGTGGCGGCGAGACACTACAAATCTTAGCGGCCCTCCCGTCTGTGAGCATGAGGCTTCCAATTTGGCGCGATGGTATCGTTTGGAGTTGCCATGCCGCGAATTCCGCGGCCAGCCCACTGTTGCGCAGTATTCGCGCGGAGTAGTGCGTACTCTGGCCGCCGAGACGCCTCAACAGACAAATGGACAAAACTAGATATACATGCACGAACTCTCCTTGCGATACCTACAACTTTGCGACTTTCACATTTGTGCTCCGCTGTGCTTCTTCGCTGTCTTCTCAACTTCAGGGCCACTTCCCGAGTCTGAGCGTGCTCACCCAGCCTCCACAAGAAGACGACCTTTACACGAGACGAACGACACGAGACCAATCTTTGTCTCGAACGAATTCTTCATCGCAAGCGAGCCTCAGCCAGACACCCTTGCACCGCACTAGAGGGGAATCTGCGAGATCTCCCAGACGGGACGCGATTGCACACGGCGTCATACCTCCACACGTCGACGGCCACAAGCCCCACGTCGTAGCACGGCAGGCGTACCGAAACAAACGCGAGGCTCAGGAATTCGTGGAGCACAGTGTTGTATCCAATGCATAACCCGTCGAAAAGTGCAGGGCGGAGCAGAAAGATGCCCGTCATCGAGGTAAGATGGTTTCCAGTCTTTCGCGGTTCTATTCGCGGTATGTAGCGATGGTCATGCTCTGATAGCGGCACAAGCTCATTTCTTCTGCATCGTCTATTGATTTGGACTACGGGTGGTCGAGCCTTGTTTGCGATGATGTCGTTTGGGTCGTCATTTCCATGTGCACGGGCCTGCACCTGCGTCATACCTTCCGCGCTCTCTTGTTCTGGCAACCACGCTGCATTACCTCTGTCCTTGTCAGCCAGTCGCCTTTCCTCTGCCTTCCCCATCTTCTTTCACGAATTATTCCGTCACACTACGCGCTGCACACAGTTTAGCTGAAGTTTCCGCGGCTTTTCAACGCAATTACCTCCACACTTTGTGTCTTCATATACCCCGCCAACGTCACGAGGCCAGAGTTGCATTTACTCTCGCACATAACGACTAAGTATGGCTGCGATACAGAACTTTAAGAACTTCCTGCGCCATGGCAAGCAGGCACGCCAGAACGCCGAGCCAACATCGAGTGTATCGCCTGTTCACGCACAGCAACATCGAGCAGACCCTGTTCACCATGGCATATCGGAGCCGGCAATGGACCACAAGCCGCTGCAACATGCAGCTGCCCCTCACGGTGATTACTCAGTCGCTGCTGGAGGCGACAATCGCAATATCGCAGCACAAGCCGGAGCCGCCGCAGACCGAGCAGCCGACAAGAGGCAGAAGCAGGAAGCCGCCAAGCAGGGCAAGGGCGTCGACCCTGAGGTTCTGGAGCGCATTGTTGCCGAGGAACGCGAGGCTAAGGGCAAACTGCCCAAGTATCCCGGTCTTGAACGATGGCAGATTCTCGAGAAGATGGGCGACGGCGCCTTCAGCAACGTATACCGAGCACGAGATACCACCGGGCAATGGGGCGAGGTGGCCATCAAGGTCGTCCGCAAGTTCGAAATGAACTCTCAGCAAGTCAGTATTACCCAGCAGTCCTGCCCTCTCCTGCCCATTTCTTAGTATCGTCATCCCTCCTTTCCTACCGCACCGCACTTGAGTTAGTTTTGGCGATTTTTGGACGTTACCAACACGATGTCTCGTGTTTAGGGCGATAAGCATGTGCATCCGGATTTTAAGACACCCAAAGCCGCCGATGTGAGATTTTACCCTGCACACGATGGTTGCTCGATTCGATAGCATCATCCTCACCCCTGTCCCGTTCGACATACAGCACAGGCGCTGACGTAATGTCCTACAGAGAGCGAACATCCTCAAGGAAGTACAAATCATGCGCCAACTCGATCATCCCAACATCGTCAAACTGATCGACTTCTCCGAATCCCGGCAATACTACTACATTGTGCTCGAGCTGTGTCCCGGCGGTGAACTATTTCACCAGATTGTCCGCCTCACATACTTCTCCGAGGACCTGTCGCGACACACCATCATCCAGGTCGCAAAGGCACTGCAGTATCTGCACGAGGAGGCAGGTGTCGTTCACAGGTTCGAAGTCCAAAGTCTTCTCCAGACATCATGATCGCTGACGTCATGTATCAGAGATATCAAGCCAGAGAACTTGTTGTTCTATCCCACCCCGTTCATTCCCACACGAAACCCCAAGCCCCGCGGACCAGATGACGAGGACAAGGCTGACGAAGGTGAATTCGTCAAGGGCAAGGGTGCTGGAGGTATCGGTGTCATCAAGATTGCTGACTTCGGGTTAAGCAAGGTCATCTGGGACAGCCAGACCATGACACCTTGCGGAACTGTCGGTTACACTGCTCCTGAAATCGTCAAAGATGAGCGCTACTCCAAAAGCGTCGACATGTGGGCACTGGGCTGCGTACTTTACACCCTCCTCTGCGGTTTTCCACCATTCTACGACGAGTCCATCCAGACTCTGACAGAAAAGGTCGCTCGCGGTCAGTACACCTTCTTGTCGCCATGGTGGGACGATATCTCCAAGTCTGCGCAGGACTTGGTGTCGCACCTGCTCACAGTCGACCCTGAGAAGCGTTACGACATCAACCAGTTCTTAAACCACCCCTGGATCCGTGAGGCAGATGAGCCCACATACTCTGCCCTCGATGCTCCTCCCCTGGCAACGCCTGCTGCATCCCGCATGGACCCCAAGATGCAGCAGCAGTATGCTTACCTCGAATCTCCTGGCGCGGGTCGCAGAGACTTCCGTTCGCCTGGTGCCGTCAACCTCCGTGAAGTGTTTGACGTCGGTTACGCTGTACACAGGCAAGAAGAGGAGGGCAAGAGGAGGAAGAATTTCAAGCAGGGCTACCGCGGCGCCAATGCTATCAACTCGCTGAACGCACTCGATGAAAACGAGGATGACGATGAGTTCAGCAATGATTCGGTACCTTATGACCCTTCCATACAGCACCCACCTGCTAAGCTTCCAAAGTCTCAGGGTGCCGATGTCTCCACGATGGAGCAGAAGATGCGCAACACAACACTGTCGGCCGCTGCACAAGCACGACAGCAACAAGCCCCTCCTCAATCCCGGCAGCAGGAGCGAGGATATGGCCAACATTCACCCGCTGTCGCCGCAGCAGCGAAGCGACAAGTCAAGAATAAAGGCGCGTTCGAACTCAGCCTTGACAACGCCACATTACTCGGCCGCCGTGGTAAGAAGGGACCCGGAACAAGTGGATTGCGTGGCGAGGTCACAGCTGGTGGTTTATAGCCATCAGCACATCTTTCTGAGGATTGGCAAACCATTTGATTTACAGCTGCTTTGAGACAGCACGACTGGCATGGACATGACCCGGACATCATGAGGCGTTCTCCCCCTTTTTCTCTATGATCTATCTTTGTGTACGAACCGGAAATCCCCTTTCATCTGCTCTCCAATTACGGCATGATTGCGTGTTTTCTGTCTTTATCGGTTGCAACCTGGATGGTATGGGCATGTGTGCAGCTTAGAGGAGCATCGTAGTCTAAACTGTAGATGCTTGCTGCTGCATAGCGGATTAAGGAATGTTCAACATCAGTATCAACGACATTTGCTTCCAAATGGGTGTCGTCGAGATTCTAACCGAGATGAGTCCACGCTGTCAATAAATGACTATCAAGTCATCTGGCTGTTGCACCTTCCTTCTTTCCGCGCCCGTCGTCAATGTTTGTGCCATCAGTCGTCTCGCAAGACGAACAGTCAGGAGATGCGCGGGGGCACCAAATCGAAAAACAAGTGTTGGTTCAAGTATGTCGTCGCTTGTCGAAATTCCCTCTGCTCTTGCATTTCTTTGTTCTGTCGACGGTCAACTGCTACAACACGAGCGCGTGCCGCGACGCTTTTCTAACTCTGAAGATATCGCTCAAGAGCATGGATAATTTACAGCACCACAACGCGTGTGCGGACTCGCAGGGGGACTTGCAAGATCCCGAATCACATCGAAGGTGAATCAGACGAGAGTTTGAAATCACAGTATCATCGTGGTGTCGCGTGTTTCTTGCGGGTCTGCTGATGTTTCTGGCATAAAGGCACTCGCAACTCTCGACGGTGGTCGACAGGCGTCAGATTGGACATCTGCAGATGCTCCGGGGACAGACAACACTAATAGTCGCGATGGTCGTTGTGTTTCATGACGTGTGCAGTGTTGCTGTGGAACAGATAAGGAATATATTTTCTTGCGGTACTATTATGTACAATCGCGATCTGGACGACCGCGTCTAACTGGAGATGCTAACAGGCATATACGTGCATAACGTTTTCAAGACCTTGAACGAAACGCGTCGACGAGCGGTCTATGTATCAACTCCCATACGCCATCCGTGCTAATGGTACCTTCCACCGACCCTCTTAACGCCGTGGAATAGGTCCACCGTTCGTAGCTGGAGTCTGCGTCCCGTTGCCAGCCGGTGTAGCTGGTGCGGGAGTAGGCGCGCGCGAAGGCGCCGCTGATGTGACGGCACTTCTATTGTGCGCCATGTGTGCCTTGACAAGATGACCTGCGCAGAGCGCGCTGTTGAGCGATAACTCTCCTGCAAGGACACCAGCGGCGATGATGCGCGCCAGCTGGCGCGCATTATCGCCAGGCGTCTCCTGGTGCGCACCGCGCACGCCCAGCAGATCGAGCATGGCGGATTGCGGCTCGAGGATTGTACCGCCGCCGATGGTGCCGACTTCGATCGAGGGCATGGAGACGGAGATTTGAAGGTTTCCGTTGACACTAGGAGAAGTCAGTCTATGTTTGACGTGGGACGAGTCAGGCGGGTACACACTTATTCATAATGGTGATGCAGTTGGCGCTTTCAACGACTTGTGCTGGGTCCTGACCAGTGGCAAGGAACATAGCAGCAACAATGTTGGCAGCGTGGGCGTTGAACCCACCGATGGATCCAGCCATGGCGGAGCCGATCAGGTTCTTCTGGATGTTCATCTGGACGAGGTCGTCGACGTCGCACTTCAGAACAGACTTGACAACGGCACCGGGAATGATGGCTTCGGCAACAACGCCCTTACCGCGACCATCAATCCAGTTGATCGCGGCGGGCTTCTTGTCGGTACAGTAGTTACCAGACACGGTCACAACGCGCATGTCATCAAAGCCGCACTCAGTGGCCATGACGGTTAGGGCGTGCTCGACACCCTTTGAGATCATGTTCATACCCATAGCGTCACCGGTGGTGGCCCTGAAGCGGACATAGACATTGCAGCCAGCGATAGCACTCTTGAGTGCTCGGAGCCTGGCGAAGCGGGAAGTCGAGTTGAACGCATCGGCCATAGTCTTCTGGCCTTCTTCAGAGTCCAGCCAGTTCTTTGCAGCACCGGCACGAGCAAGGCTGTCGAATCCAATACAGGGGCCACGAGTCATACCATCGTTAGTGACAACAGTAACGGCACCACCGCCAGCGTTGATAGCCTTGGCACCACGAGATGTCGAGGCAACCAGCACACCCTCGGTAGTGGCCATGGGAAGGAAGTAGTTCTGACCGTCGACAAGGATGGGTCCGGCAACACCAAGAGGGAGAGGCAAGTAACCAATCACGTTCTCACAGCACGCGCCGTGAACAAGGTCGTAGTTGTAGTGCTCGTAAGGGAGGAGGGAGCGTTCGAGAAGGGTCGATGTCTCGCGGGTTGCGTGGGTGCGCGATACCAAACCACGGCGAATCTTGACAGCGCGGGTCTTGTCACCAAGAGTCTTCTCGAGAGCGTATCCGGGTATCTTGCCCTTGAGTGACATCTCAATTAATTCCTCGTCGGTCATCTTAGGTGCGTTCTTCTCCTTGAGCATCTGCTCCAGAATCTCCATGGATCGGTTAGGCTGTTTCTGTTGGTAGTCGGTAGGGCCGGCGGGAATATCGACCTGAAGTCTTTGTTGAGCGGGACGAGGGGCAATCTCGGTGAGCGGCTTGATGCCGCCACGGCCAGCCTGCTCCTCTGGGCCAGGAGTCCTAGGAGGAGTGGGTACAGACATTGAAGGAACGCGAGACTGGGTAGTGGAAGGAGCACCATCCTGAATCTCCGAGGGCGAGGGTGGCTCGAGTGCCTTATGCGGTTCTTTGATAGTCAAGCGGGCAGCGTTGAAGAGGTAGCCGTTGAGAACGACGCTCATGACAAGGGCAAGCACGATCCATTTGCTGAGGAAAGGGTCTTCCAAGCTCTTGAGCACGCCGTCGACAATGTGGTTGCTGATGTTGGCACCAAACGCCGAGTCAGACTCAATGACACCAGGCTCAGCGTAGTGGATAGATGGGTACTCGAGCTCGTACTTGATAGGCATCAGAACTGTGACGAGGGTGGTGACTCCGGTGCTCTTTGCCTGCTCCAGCAGGTGGTCCAGCCCGCTTCCGGCGACCTTGAAGGGATCAAGAGGAGGGGAAGCACCAACGCCAGATACATGGGCTCCCTTGGTCTGTGTAAGGCCAAATCGATAGGTGGCGAAGTTGAGGAAGTTGACAAGGAAAAATCCAGCAACCGTGATGACCTTGAACTTGGGGACAGTAATCTTCTTGCCAAAGATGGTGGTGGTGTTCGAGCGAAGCTGGACGTCGCCAGAGTTGCTGGGCCACTCGCTGCTACGAGCTACGTTCTCGGCGACCTTTCCATCAATGCCATCGTCCTCCAAAGCCCGTCGCAGAGCAACGTGGCGCTTGATGCGGTTGATTTCGAGCTTGATGGTAAGGATTGCAGTATAGAAAGTCAAGAGCATGATGGAGTCAAAGAACAGAATCCATGCGCCCAAGAAGCAGAACTGTCGCAGTCCACCCTGGATTCCAGACATGGCTCCTGCGACCAGGATCAGAATCTCGAAAAAGTAGTCCCTGACGATCTCAAATCCGGTTCGCTTGATGGCAACCTGAACTGCAGATTGGATCGTGACGGGCTCTCCGCGGTTGTCCTCGGCAGCTCGGCGAGCGTCGATGGCAGCTGAGAGGACAGCCTTTGTCAAGACAATGGGCTTCTCAAATCCGATGATGACGACCAGGAAGGGCAGACCCTCGGACAGCAGGATCATGTTGATGGGCACACCGAGGTAGACTGTGATGCCGAGAGCGAAGAGGAAAGCGAAGGCTGACTGGAGGAGCACAGCTGTCGCAAGCCAGAAGTTGGAGCCTAGTCGCCTCATTGCGAGGAACAGCGAGACGAATGTCAGGTGCATTGCGAGGTAACCAAGGGCCATGATAATGATGTCGCCAGTATCGGCGTTCTGGGAGTTGTTCGTTAGCCGAGTTCGCACACGCGAGTGTTCTGCAATTGACGTACCTTGAGCAGATCGACAAACGAAGTCCACGAGTCGTTGACCCAGTTGCGCACACCTCCTGGGGCATTGCCGTTCTTGGAGGCTCGCATCATCCACTTCTTCTCCTCGCGTGTGCCCTCCTTGTCTGAGCCGTGGGCATCTGCGACATCGGCGGGCGCAGAAATCTCCTGCATGGCCATGAGGAAGTCGGAGGCCTCGGTGTATGGAATCGAGTAGGCGAGCGAAGTGTCTTGCGACAGGGTAGAGAAGGAGCTCGAGGAGCTGGGGAGCCGCTCGACCGAGACGTTGCTGGGGACTGCATTCTGCGAGGGTGCCGAATTGACGGCGCTGGATTCGGGGAACACGAGGGTGATGAGGGCAAGCTCCCGCGCGTGCACGCCAGCGCTGGTCTCCTCGACCTGCCACTGCCAGTTCGTCTCAGCGCCCACGCGCAGCTGCTTGCTGCCGGCCAGAAGTGTCTGCAGATCAACGCGGCCGGTGCGCGCATCTTCGGTGTCCAGGAGGCCCTTGTCGAGCACGCCCAGGTACGAGTAGCTGCCGAGGAAGGCGATGGTGACGATGGTGTGGATGGGGTGGGTGCATGCCTTCTTTGCGACCGAGAGCAGGATGGGCGAGACCGAGTGGGCGAACCAGGTCGGCGTCGTCTTGGCCTGGGGCGTGGCCGACTGCCAGCGGCTGGTGAGGAAGCCGAACATGTTGCACCGCTGAAGTTGATTCAGCGAGGGGCGTCGCGGGGCTCTTCAGGAGCCTGTTCGCATCGGCGGTGACGCGGTGCGGTGGCTGTGTGCCGGGGGCGATCTGCGCGCGACGCGTGCGGGAACGAGTGAAGGAGAATGCGACGTGTACGAGCGGTCGAGTCTACGATATATCAGCACTCGGCCATCCCATCGTTATGCTGCCGCCAGCCGGCATCCGCTGTGCCCACCTCTCGAGCGCAACAATGTTCACGGCACCGGACAGGCAGAAAGGTTTCCAAATAGCCACTCACACACTCAAATCTCGCCGAATTCGGGCAATTGGCGTCACAGCAGCACGCGAGCACACTGTGAAGAAGCTGCCTCGCAGTTGAGGAGCGATGCCCGCGCGGACACGCACTCGACCCTCTTTCTACAAGTGGGCCCCTATCCGCGACTTTTTGGTACGCTCTCACCGCTTTGTGGTCAGGGCGCAGTGCGCGGGATGCGATGCAGTGGGGACACGAGGCACAACAAAGAGAGAGGAAAAGACAACAAGTATGAGCGCCTACTATTGTTCGCAGTTTGATAGAAGCAGGTCTCTTGAGGCGCTCACAAAGGTTTACGACGCCCCTTCCGCAGTCGTTGAACTGTTGAAAGCCGCGGTAATGCTTCCGCGCCACAGCGCCACAGCGCCACAGTGACGCCTGTCATTTTTTTCCTTTTCAACCAAGATTGACAGGGGCTGATGATCAGATTAGATAAAAGTGCGTCAAAGTGCGGAACATGCGGCCTCTTTCTACCATAAAGTCTACCCCGATACCGGGTCTCTTACGTCTAAATAATGCTTCGCTGAACGCCTCTAGAATTAGATCAGTGCTGTCGCAGGTGCTCACTCAAACCTTTCCGTCATGGGGACGTCGCCATTGGTGATCTCCTTCAGGAAGTCGCGGTCCGGCTTGTACAGCATGACGTGGAAGTGCTCAACGGCGTGAACGCTCTTTAAACTCTTCCAGTTCTTGAACCAAACAAGTTCCTTGACCTTCGTCGCGAATATCTTTTGGACGTAGTCGTCAATCTCCTTGCGTGATTCCGCTGTGCAGAGGCCGGTCTCTTCGTCGTCCTCGAGCTCGAACTTGGTCCACACCACCAGATGCACAATGTCTGGGTCGATGCCGTATGGCCAGTCGTTGAGAAGAATCTTGATGTCCTCTGAGACACGTTAGACCACGTCGGATGTTCACTCAATGGAGTACCATTACCGTTAAACTCGAACGGCTTCCCCTTCGGCTGCATGCTGCCCCATTGCAGCCGCTCATTCACAATGAAATTCATAATGCTGCCATACTCTTTCACCAACCGGTATGTAAACGCCCTGTATCGCCGCAGCTCTGACGGCTTGCGGTGGAACTTGTCAACGCGGTCGATACCTATCAGCCGCCGTCAGTACTTGTGCAGACGTTGGGTTGCACTGCCGTACTGACGAGCTCCCGCACTTCCGGCCAGGTCAACAACGTGTACTCAGCATCGGGCGTGCCAATGATGCGCTGGTCTTTTTCGCTAATGTTCTTTAGGAAATCAGGACACTCCGCTGGCCAGTGCTCCCGTGGCACGTTCACTTTCCAGAATGGCAGCGGCTCTTCTTTTGGCATCGTGATCCGTTGTGCGGTCTGAACGCGTGTCGACATGATGATCAGGTAAGACAAGGATTGTGGAGTAGTGGTCCAGGAAACCCCAACGGTCAGAGATTGAACCGAGGATTGCACGCATCTTGTCCAGATCCATAGTTGCCTGTGCACAACGCTGCCTCGCCCGGGGGCGGTCTAGCGCTCGTTTCAGGCCAACCGTCACCGCGAAAAGGGAGGCTGCATTTTGGCCGACCTCTCACCACGAGGCTGAACACACACCACCCCAACGCACCCGCTTGCGCACGAAGAAAAGCCGTCGAACTCTGTGAAGCTGCAGGTGCGGGTAGCTGCCGGTGAATCCTCAGCCTTCCGCGCATCGCCTTCATAAAAGCGGCGATCAGGCACCTGCGCATCTAACCCGCTCCTTGTCATGAGTCGTCCTTTTGCAATTTCGGCGCTGTCACAGCCCTGTCTGGAAGGGTTCCCAGCGCTCTCCCGTGGTTCAGCCGACTCTCATTGGATGACTAGTGCTCCACTTAGAAACGTCCTCAAACAAGGTCCCCATTGCGGTGAACGCTTCATCAGACGAAAGAGACGAGATCTGGTATGTTACTGATCTGAGCGGCAGTTGCATCCAAGGTATGCAGGTCCATAGTACGCACTGTTGTGTTAGGGGGTGCGGTGCAGTACAGCCAAGTGTGTTGTTTCCAGTTGCTATGTAACAAACAAATTCCCTTCACCCTCACTTCTTCTTCTGTCTGCGCCTTGAGGAGCTGCTTTCCATACGAACAAAAACATTGCTTCATTCCTTTCGATCACCAACTAGCCACGCTCATTACGCCTTCAACGTGGTACGTCCTGGCACTACGACCTGTCAATCCAAAACAAGTGCGGGATCACCTGTCTGCCACAACGTTGCTCCACTACAATCTCGGGCAACACAACAGTCACTCGAGTACCACAACAACTCCCAAACTCGTCATCGCACCCGAATAAGATATTGTCTTCGCCTTATACCCGCCGGACACGGCTTTGCATGCACGACTATTCCTTCTCGACAGGCGTAATTTCTATACTTTGGTGGTGATACAACAAAGCGAAACGACAGCTTGGCAAGCAGCAAACGCTCCCGACTCGACTTCACGCATACTCATATCCGGCTGGACCCCACTCGCTTTCACTTCACCTCGAGTTCTGCACCTGGCTCGAACAACACCACGACGGCCTTTGCGCCTACCGTCCTTCCTGCCCTGTCCTCCGCGAACCTGAACATCACCACCACAAACACCCAAACCGCAAACCAGACTTGCTTCAGAGATTCGAGAAATCCACTCAGTGTCATCATGGTCCAAGACCCAAACTTCTGGCGCCGCTTCTCGGTCGCGGTGCACAACGACGAAGCCGCTATGCTCGCTGCAGAGGCAGGAACAGGGAAACGGGAAACCAAGCATGCGTACGTCGTGTCCCTTTCGTCCCCCATAGACTCGCCCTCGTCTGTCAGCACACCAACCTCGCAATGCCATCTCTCCCCGGCCTTTCCTCCCGCGGCATTCACACGCCCTCTGTCAGCCCCAGCGCACGTCTTCCAAGAGAAACGAGAAGAAAAGCGCAAGAGCAAGGCAACAAGCGGGACACGGAGTGTCTACTTCGCCCCTTCAGAAACAAAGACGCCCGAGATGATCGCCTTGCACAAACTGCCCTCTTACCCACACTATGCACATTCTGCACACGCAAACGCCCCTGAACTCCCCTCCACGCCGCGTTCCACACACTTTCACCTCGCAGCGGACACCCCGCCCTCCAAACGCGCAAGCAAACGCTCATCCCGCTTCCGCTTCGCGCTCTCCTCGCACCCGCCCTCTCTCCCTGCAACCCCAAAATCCACAAGCTTCCCCTCAAACCTCTCCTACTCGGCCCCAAACTCCAAACGCACATCCCGCTTTTCCCGACACGGCAACGGCTCGCGGCTCTCGCTGGGCATCAGCCTGTCGGGGCGGCCGAAAAGCGCGTTCCGCTTCTGGACGACGATTACGGCGGGCGATGTGGAGAACGAGACTAATGCGGGGATTAGGAATGATAGTTGGCTGGAGAGTCAGCAGCGCAAGGCGCGGCAGCGGGCGTGGATGTGCTGGGCGTTTTGGGGCGTGTTCCTTGTGGTCGTTGTTGGGGCGGTTGTCGCAGTGCTTGTGCTGAGGGGGAAGGGGATTATATAGACGAATTGGGTGGGGGTGAGGTTGAGATGATGTATATATGCATGGATGGCGTTCTGGGCATAGGGTCTTTCAGGGAATCAGGACTGATGCGAGAAGACATCTTTCTACTGCAAATTAGCGGTTTAGCGATTAGATGATACCAGGCCAAACTACGGTAAGGCTCAATGCGATTTCTTCTGTCTGCAGCACAGGAAACACAAGAGATGTGAGGACTGAATGCTTTCCAAACTACCTATACTCGTCAGCGCTCGCTGCTTGTAATGTACAATCCTTCCAAATGCGCGCTGTGCGCAATGAGGTATCAAACTCCCTGACGCCGTGTAGCCCTTCATGCTTCTGTGTTTTCCTTCTCTCGACCCCTCTTGACGGCACCGTACTCCACATTGTTCATCCCCTGCCGTAAGGACTGGAGAGCTCCTTCTAAGCGTCCTCCCTAATCTCAAATTTGTCCCTTTTTTTCATCGCCGGTGGTGATGTCCACCTCGTCAGGATCAGCACCAACGGCCTCGCGCCGACGGCTCTCCTAGAACCTCTTCGCGGGCGGCGTAGGACTCCTGCTCATACTCCTCTCGTCCCTGCCCCTCTCCTTGAGCCACTTGCGCGTGCTCATATCCAGGTCGCGGTCCAACTCAGCCGTGGGCTCTTTGCGATGAATAAAATTGCAGAAGCCGCCGCGCACACAGCCCTCGCCGCTATTCAGGCGACAGCACGCTTCCCGGAAATCGGTCACAGGGGACAATTCGCAGTAGATGGGGCGGCCGGCGTACCAGCGCGAGTTGAGGGCGTCGCACGCTTTCTGCGCGTCTTCTTCGTACTTGAAGCGCACGTAGACGTTACCGATGAGATCTGTTCTGCTGTTAGCCTGTGCGCCGTGTCACGTGTAGCGGTAAACTTACGGTCATTGTTGTTGTCGCACACGACCAGTTCCTCGACCAGCCCGTACTGGCACAGCTCGCACCAGATGTCCTCGTAGAAGGCGTCAAAGTGCATTTGCATCTGCTGCGCGTTCATCTTGTTCTTCGGGTCGTACGCCGGATTCTGGTACAGGTTGGGCAGCAGGATTGTCTGTGAATACGACGGCTTGACATGCTTGCGCGAGCAGCGGTCGCCGTGGCGGCAGGCGCCGATCTTGTAGTAGAACGAGCAGTTGACCTTGTCCTGCTCCGTGCCGAAGATGGAGGCGAGGTAGTTCGCCATGCTTGCGGTGGTGCGTGTGTTTGCGGTGCTCGAAGGGAATCCGGCGTCGGCGACTGTTATAGGTGTGGACGAGCGACGGCGACGGTGACGGAGATTGTTGTGGTGAGGCTGCGCAAGCAAATGTCGCGAACGACTGTCGCGAACTTCGAGTGGAGAACTAGCGCCACAGCTTAGTCACCTTCGCGTGGCTTCGCCTGGCTTCGAGAACCTCACGCTTCGCCCGTCAACCAACACTCAGCGTCTGACAAATGGGTCCATCCTCCGTCATGTGGGCACGTGGCACACAGGCAGCTGTATGTACACTACATAATGGAACTTACGCGCTTCCGCTCCTCCGTCCTAGAGGCCGATGTCTGAGGCAGCAATGTCCGCGCTAGCCTCTTCCGTACAGTTGCCTACTATCCCTCTACGCTGACTCGGTGTTTGGAACTGCTATAAGAATGATCAGCTATGGTGGAGATGGAGGTATACAATTCCAGCTTTCCTAGTTGTAACGACTTTTGAGCTTGTTAAGATGGAGGCACCGAACCCACAGCCAGCGTTGCGCATTACTAACGTCGAGGACGGGGAAACGATTCATCAGGTACTGTGCAGACCAGCATCATAGACTCCAAAGACACCTCTAATCATCGCACCAGCGCTGTTTGCTAATTGCAGGAACGTGCACGTCAAAAGGCCCGGAAGATTTTGTCTCGGTCAAGACTACTGGTGCCAACGACATTGAGGTCTTCCCTGAGCAGACATGGCCTGTTCACAGCAGTCACTTCAAGGCTCTGGTCATGCTTTCCCCTGGTTCTAACACACTCGAGATCACTCACATGGGACAAGGGAAGCGAGTGGCGTCGATGAAGATCAGCCTGCTCTACATACCCTTGCTGCAATATCCACCACTCCATCTTGCCATCATGGTAGCGAAGGACTCTCCGCTGCTCATGGACTGCCCACCTCAGAAGGCTGGCGGTCTATCTTCAGCCCACTCAGATCTGTCCGCCGCCATTGAGAAGTTCCGCATGACTGCTTACATGTGGCAAGCCATGACTGCCGAAGACATGCGTGCGAAAGGTCTCGGTCGCAGAACCTTCAGACTGGAGGAGGAGTGGACTGTTGATACCGTAAGCCGAGACTTTATAAATGCGAGGCACTCAGAGCACCACGCTTGCGACTTCGAGGATGCCATTCGGTCAACGGCCAAGGTCACCGTTGTAAGATCCTCGAAGACGAAGAAGGAGATTCTGTACGCCGAGGGCAAAAACACGACGCCTACAACCAGCAATGAGTTGTTCGACATCTTCATGGAAGCACTCGCAGACCACGGTGGCCAGTTCGATACTTTGTCCTCGCCCGTCGTGGCAGGCCTAATCCTGGATGCGCACTACAATAAACGCACAGAGCAGGCTTTTGGGCATGTCAGCACTGGCCGCCACAATTCGTCAGGCATTTCCTTGGGCACATTCGGAAGTCATCTGACGTACTCCTGGCCGCGCTTCACCGAAGAAGTCAACAGCTGTTTAACGGATGCTCGGGTCCCTGGCCCGAAGATTGCAAAAGGCAAGTCTACCATTTGGGAGTCTTGTGCCTTTGGCCAGTCTTCTTTTCTGTCGGCTGTAGGTCTTGCTTTTGGCGTCAACACCAACTCTCACGAGCATGGTAGTCAGTGCACAATGGCACAAGATTGGCGGGGCCAGTTTTTGCCTATTGCAGATGCTCATGATGGGCTTCGTGAAGATGTCGAGATGGCTGACTGTTCCACCTTGGACCTGAAAGATGCCTTGAACCTTCGGCTTGCTCGACATTTCCTGTTGCCTTCAGACAAGCATTTCTCAGATGCACAGCGAACAGCGGAGCCCGTGGCTGAGCCCAAGTTCACCGACAACGAGCAAGGCGAGCTTGACGCAAGCTTACGTATCACTTCTGCTGTTGGCATTGCACGGATCTCATTCAACAAGACACCCGAGAGCACGCCCTCCATCAACACACCTACTGGCGAGCGCGAGTACACCCAGGATGAGCTCGAGCGACGCTTTAACCGATACCAGCCACTGCGCCTCGATGTGCTCGGTCTCAACGGCAAAGAACTCGCAATTCCTGACGTGTGGAAGACATTCACAGTCAAGACCTTCGTCCGCATCCCCGGCAGCTCCATCCGCCTTTTCAAGCGCTCCGTCTACACCGACGCCGTCGAAACCAATTCCAGCATGACGTGCTCCTGGGCCCAGCTCCTCAAAGAGCGCGGTCCAGACGGCGGCCTCCACCGCGCGACCTCCATCGACCTGCGCGTCGGCTGCTGGTGGGACGGCGGCGTCATCACGTACGAAGACGGGCATAAGAGCCACTGGGGCCCGATGCGCACTGGTGGCCACGAACACTGCTTCGGCGGTCACGCGTCACAGAGCATCACTTTGCCGCCTGGTGTCAATATCAAGCGTATCGAGGTTAACAGGGGACACAATGAGCATTACATGCAAGGCGTCAGGGTCAGGCTTGCGGACCGCACTGTGCGCGGGGAGCTCAATGCGAGGCGCGGTGATGGGGCGAATGTTGTGCGCTTGGAGCCTGCGTCGCACGAGGTTATTATTGGGTTCTACGGGAAGAGTGGGAGTCGTGATGGGGTTATGGAGTTTGGGATTATCACTGTGGCGAAAAGTGTTGGGCTGGAGGGACTCCCGGACGCTGTGTTTGATTTGCCGGAGCTGAGAAATACGGTTGGGATGGAGGGGAACAGAAGGTATGACGGAGACGAAGAGCACCGCGATGATGGCGACGAGGGTGACGATGATGACCATACTATTGATGGTGACGAGGACGACGACTAGACCGCCGTGCAGCGTGTCAGCACACCAAATTCAAAGCCACCCCAAGTACAACGCTCCATCACATAATCCTCGTACCACCAGTGGCTATACTTCCGCTCCTATCGTTCACAGCACCTTGCACTTGTCCCCCATTATATTGCGCGATATGACCGTAAGCGGAATATCGAGCGAGGCCATGCAGGTACCGTGCAATAGCGCGACACTTACCAACCACCTCGATCCTCCGTACGAGCGCAGCGAGCGCCCGCGAGCTCGAGTACTTGATAGCAGGATCTCGATATGCATGCAGTGCAGCAGCAAATGCCGTACCACTCTTTGGTCAAACGCTTGGACCCTCAAATATCGTTCCTTGCAATGTAACTTTTACCGAGCGAACATCGGCAACCCGGCCGAGAACGTGTATATGCCTCAAGATTTATGATTGTTGGATTGTGTTTGGTGCTCGTTTCACAAAACCACATGTGGAGCATGTTTGCGCGAAAACGCATCCTGGAAATTCAACAATGAACAGCGAAGAGGATATTCCACGATCGCGGGCTGTGGAGATGCGCGTCACCAAGGCGATGAAGTACAGTTGGCGAGGATGTTGGCGAGCTCGGACATGTCTGGGTTTGTCAAGATCAAATATAGAGATTGGGTGAGCGGCTATCTGGTCGTGCAGCGCGAGTAGGTGCTGCCCAAAAGGGAGGAATGCGCTCCAATCAAATGAGGCGATGGCACGCCCAATCAGCCGAGCTGGACGTTGGGATCTGAAACGCGACACACTGGCAACTTGGACGGGACATGGATTGAGATAGAGCGGTCTGCTGCGCGAGGGGATTGAGGCTGCCACGGTCGCCGTTGAGTTGCGCAAATCGCGCATGTAGTCTTGGGACTCAGAGCGATACTTGAGTGTTTGCCAACGCTTGACTTTCCGGTAGTGCTGAGTTGCTGAGATGCTGAGAGCTAAAATTCAGTGTATCGTGAGGCAGAAGGGCTAGACTGTTTGCAAGGCGCTAATCGTTGTGTTGTGAAACTTAGCGTGGTGGATGCGATGGGGAGGCTTGCCGACGACGCTTCAACACCATTCACCGCGGGAAATTCTTCGCTGGCGACGCGCCGCAACAGCGCACCGTCACCTGTCGTCGCGTGGTGCAAGCCTTGTTCCTTCGCGTTCGGCGGGCTTAGCATCGCCTAGCGTTGTTGCTTTTGGTCGCCCTGTCGCCTGACTTGGTCCACGGTGTGTTTTTCCTCGCCTGCGCTCATTTCGGCGGTCAAGGCTACGAGATGGGCTCCCACAGGGCAGCCGGCAGGCTCACAGTGCTTGTCGGCAATAGTGGAGACACGCAAGCCGTGATCTACGAGCGATCTAGATGATGCCTAGTGGCCGGTGGTCGTGTCGTAGATCAGCGGGACAGGCACAACTGTCACGCTTTGACTCAGCACCAGAACGTGTTCCGCTTCATGTGGCCGGTAAGGCGACGAAATACCGAATTTGGTTGTACCAGAAGCACGGAAGAATATGCACCTGTACGCGCTACGCCGCCATATCGCTGCGGGCCCGGGACAGGCTTGCTGGCGGCTACAGTTCAGGTCCGATGTTGAAACGCAGATCCAACATCCACACATTAGGCTCAGAAGCTTAGAATGCGGAGCCGCGTGGAGTGGCGCGCTGTTTCGACACCGACTGTGTACAACTCTCCATTGGCCCTCGTCTCTTCTTGCCTTCTGGGCCTGAGCAGCGTTCAATGTTGCTCAGCGTTTGTCTCATCTCTATTCATCTGCCTAATAAAGGACTGTGTCCGCCTGTAGAACGGACTTGTGTCTACACCGTGGTACGCCGTCTCTCCTCATCTTCCCTTCTTTCGCCCCCCGTTTGCGCTGTGCGTGTCGGTCTTTGGTGGCTTAATATTGCACGCTTACGTTGTTCTATTGAACAATAGTGCTGTCGCTGTTCAGGTGAAGGGAAATTCGTCACGTGTAACCTGACATTGTGCGCTCTCCACATCGTCGCCAAGGCTTCATTGAATACTACTTCAGCGGCCGATAATACTTCTCTGTCACCTTATTTCCTTCATCAGACAACGACTTCCGCCTGCACATCAAGAACGCGATTCGGCTGGACCAAACCGCATTACTTTCTTTCCCCACCTCTACAACAACACCACAAACACACAAAATCAAGATGCCGAGCATTTTCACAACAACACTGGCGGCGCTGGCCGTCGCCCCGTTCGCTACAGGCCACAGCTGGATTGAGCAGCTTCGCAACGTCAACCAGAAGGGCGAGTATGTTGGCGAGTATGGCTACCCCCGCGGCATGGTCAGCAAGACAGATAAGGGCTACACTGGTGATTCCATGAACTGGCTTCTACCGGTTCAGCCCAAGGTCTTCATCGACAAGACCTCGCCACTATGCCACACATCACAGCGCAAGCAGAAGCAATCTTCAGACAACTACCCTCGCCTTCAAGCTACTGCCGGCGGCTTTGTCGCCATGCGCTACATGGAGAACGGTCACGTCACCATGGTCGACCCTGCGACCGGTCTGGGCAAGCCCGAGAAGGGCGGCACAGTTTTCGTCTATGGCACCACATCCCCCAAGGAAGACGAGAAGCTGGTTGACGTGCTTAAGTGGACCAAAGACGGCTCTGGTGGCGACGCGCGCGGTGTGCTTCTTACGACCAACGACTTCGACGACGGGCGCTGCTATGAAGTCAACGACACTCCTATCTCGCAGGAGCGCCGCAAGTCGGATCCCAACTTCGCAATGGGTCAGGTCGTTGATGGAGAGCCAGGGAACTACCCGCTCTTCTGCGAGACCAACGTCCAGGTCCCCAAGAACGTCACCCAGGGGAAGCCGTACACATTCTACTGGGTCTGGCAGTGGAACACCGCGCCCAACGTCGATCCCGGGCTGCCAGACGGAAAGGACCAGTACTACACGACCTGCATTGATGTGGACATTGGCTCTGCCGACACCGCGCTTGCCGCGGACGCAGAGTCCAAGTACGCCCTCGGACCCCAGCAAGACGCCATGTCCATCGCCGTCTCTGACTTCGCGTCTCGCACAGCCATCATCACAGATGTGCTGCAAGGCCAAGTCGGTCCTACGTCCATGCTGGGCTCCGCAACTGCAACTGGTGCACCCGCTGCGTCTGGCGCGCCTGCCAACTCTTCGTCCACGCCTTCTGTCCCGGTCGCCTCGCCCACTGCGCCGGCACTCACCCAGGTGACAAACATCCCGACTATGACTTCGCGTCCTGGCGCTGCTCCTGCGCCTACGTCCGCCGCTGGCGACGACAACGCGGTGACAGTCACTGATATCGTGTACATCACTGTGACTGCTGGCGCCTCTAGCAAGGCTGCTTCTACCCCGACCACGATGATCACGTCTGCTGCTGCGTCTGGCGTTCCCGCCGCTTCTGCGCCCAGCGCTTCCACTCCTGCAGCTTCGCCAGTGTCATCTGCGACTGTGTCTGGCACCGCACCTTCGGGACTGGGCGGCTTCACGATGCCCAGTGGCGCGGCGAAGCGCGAGATCCAGCGCAAGAACGGCGCCAAGTTCCGCGGTATGTTGTAGTACTTGTGCTTCAGCATCTTTCCTCTTCTTTCTTGTTGTACAGTTTGTTATGCTCAGGAAGCATTAGACTCATTTGGGTGGCAGGCCGCAGGTAGACGTGCTGGGGTGTAACGACGCAGGATGCGTTCGACTTCAATGTGGGCAGTATGAGGATGAGGACGATGACGGAATAACGATCACGGCTGGCATGGACATGGACGGAGATACCCCTGCATACACGGCGTTCAGGTACATTGCATCTTTCGGGCATGGGTCAGGACACTACGGAAACATACCCTGGGACTGGCGTTTACATAGCAAGCTTTGTACGGCGCTTCACGCATATTGTAGCAAGCTGAATCAGATTGTTCGATACCTACAAGACGTTGCTTTTGCAGTGCGACCACAACCTTGCTGACCGACGACTCATCATGCTGCCTTTGTATGGGAAGATGTTACCAGCACCTGTAACAATAATGACTTCAGACTTTCTTAGAATCACAACATACTTATTAATTTGACACTAGCGTTTGCAGACTATCACCATTACCACAGCTTGACGAATTAGGCAGTCTTCTCGTTCAATCTGAAGGGGCACATAGCTTCAGCGCCACGGTGATTCTCTCGAAACACCTTCGGGAACCCCTTATCGACAAGCTTCCGTTCTTCTCTATCCTGCACCTTAGTAGATCTGATCCTCGCCTCCATACGCTCTCGCGCAGCGATCTTAGGATCTGGCATGAGAGTCTCCATAATCCATATGAACGTGCCGACCACGAAGATGATGATGCGCGCCAGCACAGGGTTGACGGGCTTGATACGGTGCGCTGCCAGTAGTTGAGGCAGCGAAAGTGCAATTGGTATAGCTCGACCAAGGTGACGCAGAAAAGGCGGAAAGTGCGAATAGGCGAAGTGGTCGAAGAGCGCTTCTGCAACCATGTGGCCTGCGTCAGTCACCTCCATATGATTGTTTTCAACATCCTCGCAGAACGCGATGATGCTGTCGAAGCTGCTTGGAAAGGTGGCGACAGTAGACAGAGGGACCCATTCTTTCTCAGACTGACCAGGCTGTTCAACGAGGAAGAGCCGCGTAAACTCCTTCAAGCAGAGATGAGCGGCGACTTTCTACTTCTCGTTGAATCCGGAAAGACCGAGGCGCAGACGGAAGCGGTGGTTCAGTGCAGCCGAAAAGCAAAGGACGTAAGTATAATCTACCGGATGTGCAAAGGCGCCGGGGTACTGTTTGGCGCGGTACTGATGCCGTTTGTTGATTATTGAGATCGACTCTAGAGTTTTTGGGTGATGAGGGCCGTAAAACCACCATGTTGAGTTGTGCAGCAAGGTCTCGTACATCCTGTCAGTAGGGCTGTGTAGTACTCTGCCTCCGTCTTGACGCCAAACTACTTCGGAACCCCACTCGTTGGGAATGAAATTTGAGAAAGTGAGGGCGTACATCATGTTGTTCATGAAGGCTGAGTCGCCGGCATACTCCACGGAGAGGCGGAAGATTTTCTCATACTCGGTGTACGGGTCTGATTTTTCGATTTCTTGACGTATCCACTTGTATGGCTTGTCCGCCGCAAGTGGGCGCAAGTTGGGCTCATGCTGCATCATCACGCCTCGTCGTTCGGATCGGCTGCTCTGATAATTGTTGATCTGACAAGAAATTGGAACCGCAGACCGTACACTGGAGCTGTGGAATTCGATCCAGGAATATATTCAACAGCGCCAAACGTGCACGGTGTCGCCGACTGCGGTGCTTTAACTCCCCGTTATTCACCACACGGGTCAAGTTTGCGGCTTTGGAAAACATGAGGCCCTACATATTGTCTCCTTGCGAACGCGTGGCTGCTCCAGGACGCACTTGAGTACTGAAGGGCCAGGCATGGTTGTAAGAGGTCTTACTGCACCCAGCCGAAGTCATCAGCAATGTTATAGCCTGTGTGTGAATGATAGTATTGCTGAGTCCGGGCAGCGGTGAAATGCTCGTTCTGTTGCCACCTCCTCGTGCAAAGGCTTGTGCGGTTACTTCCCCCCAAACATGCGCCCTTTCTGTGTGTGTGTCAATACGTGTATAAAAGCATAGCCTTTTGTCTAACTGCGCGCTGAAGGAGATCAGACGAGAGCTGCTGAGGACTCTGAAGCCGAGTAACGGCGCAGGCGGGGAGTTAGGCAGTCAATGCTCGCTCTGGCGGAAGCCACGGGCTCCGTCTCCGCCCTCCTTGTGACGCGTCCTGTAGCGCCCATCAACACCCTCCTACGCACGATAGCGCTAACTCCCCGTCTTTACATTCGGGTTATCACTTTCTGTGGCAGGGAAATATCACCATGAGCTCCAATAGACGGCTGTCGGCAGATCGATCGGTCAATATTTCAAAGCCTGTCGCGTCGGTGAGCCAAACCGCAAGCTCGCACCCCAGGAAGAGGAACAGGATCACCGTTGCATGCGCGCAGTGTAGGCAGAGGAAGTCACGCGTAAGCAGTACCAAAGAATGCATATGGTTGTATGAGCGACCTACGATGCTCTTGCGTGGGGACTGCTCGTACAGCTAATGGCGGCATTGCACTAACACCAGGTGTTATTAGTGCGATGGTCTTCATCCAAAGTGCTCCCCATGTACTCAGCATGGTTTTGAGTGCGTGTATTCGAACACCAGCGCCTTGACCAGGTCTTCAGCGTCCAAAGAGTCAGCTGATTAATATGACATGTTAGTCTGAACTTGTACTGAACAGCTATAGGTTGACTGCTGGGCTGGAGTGTCGACTTGCCGCGGTAGAAAATACACTTGCCAAGTTGACATCCAAAATGGATGACATAGAAAGAGGATCCTCTCACTTGTCTTCAAATCTGGCGGAGATCCACGGACGCGAAACATCCGTCGACCCTGCCTCCCAGACCTGCAATAGTGACCCGAACACAGCGCTCGAAGCTAAAGATCCCACCGATGGAATTGGCTCAGTCGTATTTACAGAGGAGGAAGATTCAGCATTTCTGGGTCGGTACTTCGGAGTCGCACGATTTCAGCAGGCTGACAAGCTCACAACAGGACCAACGTCCAATATAGCATTCACGCGTCAGATTGTCCGTGCAACGAATCGTCTCCTTCACTATGCTGCTTGTGCAGGCACACCAATATCCTTGAGTGGTCCGGGCGCCAAGAACCACGTTATCCACATGTCTCGTCCCTCGTCTCCAGGCCCGGATCTCTTGAATCACAAATGCGATGCATCGATCAGAGCAGACCCATTTTTCCTTGCACCAGAACGTGAGATGACGCCCCTTATCGAGCTCTACTTCACCACAACAGGAGTGCTGTATCCCTTCATCGAACGTCGCAAGTTCCTTGAGACATACCGGCAGTTGATAGAGCATGGCACCTCGTCGGTGCGTAGATCGTGGCTAGGGTTACTGAACATGATGTTAGCAATGGCAACGAGCGCGAACTTTGGCTACGACCCCACGATCACGGCTGATGCTCGTAAATCAAGATCCGATTCGTTCTACAGGCGGGCAATGATTTTGAGTGATCGGCAAATCCGGTATGCTACCAGTCTCGAAGTCGGAAGGCACATACAGCGTCCCATCTTGAGACCTCACTGATGTTGTCTTAGTGCAAATGCTTCTCTTGACTAGCATGTATTTACAAGGTACCGAACACTCCGTCGCGACGTGGAGCGTCCATGGTCTCGCAGTGAAAGCAGCTTATCAGCTGGGGCTACACTCGCCTGATGCCCTGCAGCAATACTCGCCGCCAGAGCGAGAACTCCGAAAGCGAGTCTGGTATGGGTGTGTTGTATTCGACCGGTAAGCCTGCTAGACGGACTGGAGGACCTCGGCTGATGTGAGCCCTCCAGCATATTGAGTATGACTTTCGGCCGACCGATTTCCATCCCGGAGTCTTTCATCAGAGTGGATTTGCCACAAGTCATAAAAGAAAGTCAGTCACATCCGCCAAACAGTGATGATGTGGCCGAAAGTACTGCGAGCATCGAATTTTTCAGAGCGTCCATGTAACTACTTGTACCTCTGGCTCTTGGACACAGCACTAACACTTGCAGAACCATGTACGGAATGATGAGCTCAGTTTTCGATGCGCTATACGGGAGCAATGTCGGATTTGACGGACCAAAAGATGTCTTCGAGATCGCCTCCTCACTTCTGAAGTTTGAACAGAGACTTCTTGACTGGCAAAATCGATTACCAAGATCACTGGCTTTGATTTCAGAAGAGGAACTAGCTTCTCCGCTAGCAGACTTCGCCATGAGCCACTTGCGCGTTGTGTTGACCTCGCGCTTCCTCAACTTCCGCATCCTTACGCATCGCCCGTTGCTTTGTCAATTCCTCGACGCAGCAGGAAGTCCTCAAGTCAATAGACAGCAACTGGTCATACTGCGACAGGTCGGAGCCAATAGTATCCAAGTTTGCGCGCAGACGTCTACTTTGCTCATACGGCTGACACGATGGGCACTTCGATCCAAACCTCCACAGCAGCTGCTCGGAGCCTGGTGGATTACCCTTTACTATGGTGATCGATCGCATGAGTGATCCTATTGGACAATGCTAACTTATGCCCAGCATTCAACTCTGCCCTCGTCATCTATTCGGTCTTGTTGATACAACTCGAAATCAGGTCTCAAGATCAACCAGGTGGTTCACAAGAAGCTACTCTTTCCATGGAACATCTTCAAGAAGCTATCGAGTGCTTGAACCAGCTCTACAAAGGCAATCGCATGACAGAGATTTGTCGGCAATATATCTCAGCACTGGCAACCCATTTAACGACGATAAGTAAGGCCTCCGTTCAAGGCTCTGGTGACAAGTCACTGACTCGCTGTCAGTGCATAGAGGCAGGCCCGATCAGACTGGGTATGCACGTTTGTCACACACATCAATCGCCAGCGACCACTTTCAGGGTGTCTTCTCGGATGACAGCCTACCAGTCAACCTGAACTTGTTCGACTACACTGACTTGCAACTGGGCATAGAGCCTGATGATATTTGGCAACAACACCCAAATGTTTGATAGAGCAAAAGGGTCAAGAATTCAGTGCTTGAGGCATAGTGAAGAGTCCAGGCTCAGACATTTGTGCAATCCCCTGGGATAACTGCTTCTTAACTCCCCGAGGCTATGCTGATCCGTGGATCTTCCCCGCTCTTCTGTCATCAACACCCAACTTAGACTGTCTTACCAATTGTCAGCATCTGCATGAATAACAGAGATCGAAACCTAACGCAAGCAACAAATCATGGCAGACCTTTATTTAAGACCATGAAACCGCTAAGGAGGCTCTCATGACATTCATGTCTAGTCTTTGACATCAAGGCGCCGATTGTTAGATACAACTTCATCTATGATGGATACATGTATACCCACAACATCGCACGTGTCGCTTCCAAATCGTTATTCCGTATGGCCCAATTGTCGTCTTGTCACACAAGTGACGTTTGTTTGTGTCGCTGTACTGGTAAGGCCTTCAAAGCCTCGCATTTGAGCTCCCTGGGATTTGCACATATTTATAATCACTAGGCTCTCAGATGTGTATACCTCCTATGGCTCTCACCGCTTCGCCGATATCCAGGCTCCTCAATTGCAAAGGTCTCGCCGTTTTGGCTTGTTCGACAGTGTCGAAACGCTCGCCGATCTGCTGCGGTCATGGAGTAGCATGGAAAGCACGGCGATTTTGTTCGAATTGCGACAAACCATATATCTATCAACCGTCCTGAAGCTGTTTCGGAGGTATACGGCCATAAGTCTGGATGCCTGAAGAGCGATTTCTATGACTCCTTTCTCCAAGTAATTCCTGTTGTGTTCATTGTGAGAAACCCTGTGGCTCACCAGCGGAAGAGGAAGTATTTGAACCCGACGTTTTCGGCACGTGCGCTTTCTGAATTTGAGCCGAGTATGGATGCCGAGTTGTTGAATTGGAAAAAGAGGCTAGTGGATATGGCAGAGAACGATACGATCATCGACTTCACAGTATGGGGTAGGCCTTTTTGTCTCCCACAGCAAGGTCAAATGCGCGATAATTACTGATACCACACAGCAAACTACCTTGCCTTCGACATCATCGGACACTTCGCCTTTGGCAAATCGTTCGGCTTCATCGAACAAAGCAAGGACCCGTACGACCTCATCTCCACCATTGACACCCGAGGCGAGGTCCTTAATGCGCTTGGCACACTGCCTGCATGCCTACGACCTTGCATGAAGCACATGTACATCGATCCGTTCTGGAGTGCCGGGTTACGTGCTGCATCTAACCTCGCTGCTCTCGGTCGTGCTGCATACTTTGAACACAGAAACAATCCGTTGCCACGGAAAGACCTTTTGTCCTACCTCTTCGCAGCGAAAGACAATGAGGATGTCGGTGAGCAGGAGATCATAGCCGAGTCCATCAGCTTCATCGTCGGCGGTAGTGATACGACAAGCAGCACTATAACGCACTTCATTGACTTTGTTTCGAGGGACCGTGCACTTCAGAGAAATCTGCAGAAAGAGTTGGACAGTGCGTTTCCAGGCGTTCGAGAAGAGGATTGGGTGCCGAGTAATAGATTGCTGAAGGATTTGCCGCTACTGAATGCAGCACTCAAGGAAGTGATGCGTATCAGACCGACGAGCTCGACTGGGTTAGAGCGAGTTGTTCCTAAGGGCGGGAAACGAATTGCTGGAGAGTGGTTCCCGGCTGGTGTAAGATCAATTTCCAAGCCATCTTGGATGCAACACTGACAAGCATCTGCAGACAGTCGTCAGCGTTCCAACATGCGGTCTGATGAGCGACCCGAGAGTTTTCAAGGATGCTGCTCACTTCTTTCCGGAGCGATGGTTGGATATGAACGCGAACGAGCTCCTCGAGCACTTTGTACCTTTCTCCACAGGTCCTCGCGCATGCATTGGACGCAAGTAAGTTTGACACACCAACTCTGATCGCATTAGACAATCTGACTCTAAGAACTTTGCGTGGATGGAGATCTTGAAGGCACTAGCAATTGTGTGCAAGACTTTCGATGTGCGCAGAGCCAGAACACAGCCCACGCTAATTCGTGAGGGCTTCTTCGTCAAGGCTACTGAGTGCGAATGTTATATGGCGTTACGAGGATGATGCAGGTCTATCACTCTTTCTTGAAGACTTGCAGCGAGATCACAAACCCATCACCCAAAGCCAGTAAGCACAAAACGTTGAGCAACAATGATATCGACTTTCAAACCCTTACTTTTCCCATGCGTTCAGTATATCCAACAAATACCCCTTCTTATCCCGCATACTGATACTGGCATGTGTGTCGTCTAGCATCCTCAGCCTGACCCTCTCCTTCCATGCCACGGGTCCTTTATCCTCTATCTCGCCATCACCCTGCTCACTCTCCATCCTCAATCGCCGCGCAATAGTCATGCCATGAATCGGCGGCACATTCTTGTCCTGACTCCCGTACCATAACACAACCGGCAGATCCTTGCAGATGTCTTCAATCTCGAATCCCCAATTCGTACATATTGCATACCCGTCCTTGTACATGGCATCAAAACCCTGCTCATAGCTCGCTCTGGAAGTGGCGAGATACGCGCGCATCTCGTCCTCGTCGCCGAAGAACGCCTTATCAGCATCACTCATGCCCTTGGTGCGATTTGGAGAGAGAAAGAGACGCAGGCGCTCTTCGTCAGATAACTCGAGGTTGTTAGCATTGTCGCGCTGGAAGAACCACCGCAGAAGGACCTGGGTAATCCTAAAATTAGCATAGCGCCATCCAGCTGTGAAACCTAGGTATGTGGGCCACCCTGCGCCGGACATGCCAATGTCTGGGGGCCCGATGCCACAAATCAAACTCACGACTTTCAGCTTGTCTTTGGGGAGGCCATAGGCGAGAGAGAGCGCGTAGGGACCGCCTCCAGATACGCCCTATGTGGGTCAGCTTTAGATCCACGTTCCGTGAACCAATTGTTCTCTGATTTTCCGAATGAGTATAAGGGAGGTGTAGACGCACCATCACTGCATACTCGCTAAGCCCCAACCCCTCTGCAAGCTCATTGACATCTTCTGCCCAGCTCTTCACCGTCCTGGCTCCAAACTTGTCGAGCGGACTACTCCAACCATGTCCCGGGCGATCGATACTGATGATCCTGAATCCCAGCTCTTTCCCCAGATCATGATATCGTGTAGCTTCAATGCGACTCCCCGGGAGACCATGTTGGTACAGAATCGGCTTGCCCATTGGGTCGCCGTAGTCTGCATAGCCGAGCTTGCGCCCATCGGACAGAGATAAAGTGTGCGAATGCGAGTTGTCGAGGATATATTTGCAGTTTCCTACGCCATGAAGGGGGATTGTGGGCGGTGGTGGTTGTTTGCGGCTCTTGAGGAGGTATGTTGCGCTGCCGGTGCCTATTGCGCCGAGTGTGTAGTAAAGACCTTTGTTCGATCCCATGATGCAAGCGAAGAAGATGTTTCTTTAGATTGTCAAACGACTGATGAGTAGCTTCGTACTGGCATTGAAGGCATTATATAGCTGCCAATGCATCACACAACTGTGGACTTCGCGAACAAATTTCGGAATGGATTCAGGTGTGTGACTGGAACAAGGTGAGATATGGTCACGTTGTGGTAAGCCAAGGAAAAGTGCTGACGGGCGCCTTTGTCAAACGAGTTGTTGCCGGAGCGCCTCGGAAACTTGCTGCCTGGCGTCGGGGGCCGACTGCCGCGTTGAGCATTTTACATCTTCCAAGTTCTGTTGAAGATGCAAGTAAACATGTTGCACTACGCTGCACTTATAATTTATCCCAAAGCCTGCTTATTGTCTGCTTGACACTATGAAAAAGGACCTGATGTGCCTTGCTCAAGTCAGACTCAGACCACGACCTCTGTGAAATGGAATGATCTCGTCTGTAGTACCAAAGCCGGCCCTTCGAGACACAGGGCTGGTATTCTTCTTCTTCTTCTTCTTCTTCTTCTTCGATTTCATCACTTTCACGAGCTTCCAGCAGGCTCGCAGAAGCGGCCTCACTGATAGAAGCTTCTCGATGGCTATCCCGGGACTGTCTGGATTCAATCTCAGACACTAGACTGGGTGATTCCGGCTCATCTGAAGGTACCTGATCAGAAGCGATCAGCTCGCCGAAACGAACTCGCAGTCTTTCTAGCTCTTCCGGGATAATTTCTTTGCCGCCAGCACAACCTGGCCTTGCGGCTCGCTCAATCGCAGTATCACCTGTCGAGGCGGTCATAAGAACTTGCAGGAAGCCCCCGTCTATAGCAGGCAGAGACGCCGTTGTATCGTAGGGCAAAGAGGCCAAGCGTGATTATCGGAACAGTAAGTAACAGGCAGAGTCCGTATGGGAGAAAGAAGTTGAGGCGTCGCTCAAAGCGGTAGACGTTGTAAACCCGAGTCACATTGCCTCCAACAACGTCGTGCCACAAATAGAGTTCATGGTTCGAGAGAGGATGCAATCTGATTGAGTGAAGAGAGACAAGGAGACCTTCCTGTCGTGGGAAGTAGGGGAAGGGCTGCCGGTATCTTCCTGTTGTACAATCTTGTGAGAGAGCGAGCAAGCTTTAAGGCGTTCGACTTCCCGCGTCGCAAGGCTGAGAATTCGTCGCCCCCCGTCCTGCAGTCGTCACCTGTGCAGCCACAATACGCCGCTAGTTACTCAAGCACCAATGGTGCAGCTTTGCATGTATCAAAAGGCTCTATAGACTTTCGTGCATTCATTGAGGTTATGAGGCTTGGTCAGCGATTACGGCTTAGACTTATCCCAAGACCGACTGATCACACTTTGGCTGGTTCGTGGCAGCACTGGACGACCAGCATCAGTGAGAGGCGCGGAATGTTGATCGGACGTGAAGAGGAAAAAAAATAAGGAGCTGGTTGAAGCGATAATCGTTGCTAGAAAGGACTCTCGATAATTTCTCAGCCTCGCAATTACCACTACCACAGCCGTCGACCATCCAGCTCGCTAGCATTCACCTGCGCCTCTGGTTCATCCGTTGAGCAAATGTCTGCTACCTTGTCGACAAAGACCATCTCCCACATCGTACCTGGTCATGGCTGCGCACTTCGCTGATTGTCTATGCGGAACGCCAGGCTGGCTGTAGAAGAATGGATCCTCAGTCGACGAACAATGTCGACTTGAGCTCTGTCCCTATTTTAAGTTTATCTCGCTGGATATCTTACACAGTAGTCCCGTACAAGTTCGAGTTGCTGGCAAGAGATGTCTACCTCGCGGGCGATATTGACGTGCGACAAAACGGCCTTAGGTCTCGCGGACAAGTTCCCTGCTACGCATCGCGACATTAAGTGGTTGTTCGGCTCAACGGAACAATCTCAAGCGAACAAGGATGCCAGTCGAGCGCGCAAAGGATGATCCAAACGGCTTGTACTACGAGGCTGTAGTGTATGCTCCTTCTGGGAACAACCCCAGCACAGCCGGAATGTTGATATCGACGAGAACGTCACCACGAATGGGATGGAGTATATATGAGTGGGCTTGCATACTGACGCTCATTTACTGTGATACCGTTATGTCTGTGGGCAACGTTAGGCCGCCAGATGCTTTGTCTCGTAAGGCTGGATCTACCTTGCCACCGTTCTTGCTTGCTTTGATAACACTTTCAATGCATTGCTGCTGCAGTGTTTACGGCCTTCGAGCTCGTAGCTTGTCATGGGCGGGCACTACCTCCCGCCCCAGCTTGTGCCGCTGGCATCAACACCTGTACTACCCAGGTTCGAGCTGTATCTTCGCAGTCCTTTGCCCATGCCTATTGGTATCGACGAGCGTCTTCTAACATTGCTCCCTCGCGAGTGACTTCTGGTGCCTTGCAGCTGAGTAGACGACCGCCTTCGTTCCAGATCGTTGATCTCGTCATTTTCGTCGGAGAGAGCTGCACTTGATCTTCGCGTGCTCGTGTAGCTGAGGATGGCGCCAGGCTCGCCAAATTCGGATTCCGAGCGAATTGCAATATCTTCAGGTATCGCTCTCGGTGCTGTGGCGGTCTCCTCATCGTCAAGGGTGGACTCGTCCTCGTCTTCGGTCTCGTCATCACTGCCACCAAAACCTTTGCCTTCCACAAGCCACCATGTCGGAATTGATGCAACCAGCGAGATGATGGTCAACGTCCAGAAAGGCACGATGACATATCCTCGCTTAACACCCCAAGTGAACAGACCGCCGCCAATAGCTGGTCCGGACGCGCGTCCAATAGCTGAAACGCTGGTGGCGACACCGTTTATTGTTCCAAGCACTTGAAGACTTGCAGCACTATTTGTGAGCATAATCGTTGAAGTCGGGAACGCAAAGGTGCCGGCAAGACCGCGGACTACCAGCAGAGCGATCATGACGACCTGCTTTGCGTTGTGGTCTGGAATGAGGCTGACGAAGGGCGTGACGAAGAATATGATAGGATAGATTAAGAAAGCAATTCGTAGACAGTTGAGCACGCCGAGGTTGCGTGCAAGTGGAGGGAACAGCAGGAACTGGAATAATGTCGACGAGACGGCGAACAACGTGAACATGGCGCCGATACGGCGCGAGTCGATACCAAAGCCACCTGCGAACTTGAAAGGTAGGCTCACGTTGGGGTCGTCAAGCTTTTGTGGAGGATGATGCAGAAAAACAGGGATCAACTATGGAACATCAATAAATGGACTGCCCAACCTGCGCTTGAGCTTACCTGATCATAGGCGATTGAGTACAGCGCCAGAAGCGTGTAAACGACCAGGTTAAGTATTGTCTGATATGTCAAGACGTCTCGTATTCCGGGCTTCTCTGGCTTTGTTAAGGTGGATGGGTCATCGGTGTTAGCAGAGGTGCCATTGATAGCTTTTTGCTGACCAAGAAGCGGCTCGCGCTCCGGCTCGAGGATGTCACCTTTCTTGCCAATGCTGAGTAACTTGCGTACAGATGCAACAAGCCTGGTACCGGTCCTAAGACCAAGATCTTGATGATTCTTCTTGCTCTCAAGAGTTTCTTGCAAGAAGAGCCACCCCACAACGATGCCAATGGCGAAGAAGACCGCAGCTACCAAATTTGGCAGACAATACGGGAATCTCTCCAATAAGCTAGTGCCACTCGGCTTGCGCGGGTCGAGTCGAAGAGGGTTCGAAAGAGCACCGCCTAATGTAGGGCCAAAAATGGCACCAATTGTATACACCAGCGGCATAACAGAGAAGGCTCGAGGCTGCAGCTCCTTCCATGGGCATAGCTCAGCGACTGTCGTCCTCAAAATACCAACATTGCCATTGCCTAGTCCTTGTAGCGCGCGCGCCGTCATGGCCATTGGCAGATTCGTGGAGAAGCCCCAAAGCAGCATGGTCCACATTGTATTGAACAACCCCAGCAATATGATCGGTTTTCGGCCGTAATGATCTGACGCTGCGCCCCAGATCAAGCCTGTGAACGCCTGGCATATCGAGAAGATGGCCGACGTGAGGCCAGCCCAGCGCGCAATTTCGTTCTCAGGTACACCGAAGCGTTCCATGAGCTCCGGCACGTAAGGCCAGACTGAGGTCAGGGCGATGGGCTCTGCGAACCGACATATTGCTATTGTTTGTCAGCTATGCGCATGGCGGTGAAGCATGACGGAGTGTTGCCCACAAAGGATGACCAGTTGCTTGACTGGTAGCTTAGGTTCGCTCATGGTGGTGCCGTGCTTTCTGGACGCATGCTATGCAGCGGTCGCAGGAAAGGGAAGTAAGCTGAACAGGCAGTTTGCCTCAAGGTCTGAGTCGCGCGCATGGCAGTGGAGCTTGCTGCTTATGACCGCGGTCGGAGAGGCTCCACCCCGCGAGACGGTGACGGCAAGCCGGTGAGCAAGAGTCATGCGCGTGCGGGAACGCCAATGGCGCGTCTTACGCCGTGTCTACCTCATGCGCGCTACTATTCCGAACTCCGAGGTTGCAACCACCATGCGCGATGAAATCAAGTGTTCTTGTGTTGCTGAAGTGATTGCATTCGAGTGTGTGTCTGTTTTTATAGCCTGCAAGGATCCTAAGAGCATCAGGGTCCACCAGCCCACCGCCGATGCAGGAACAGCCACGGATGAACAGGGGTGTGGGTGTCGTCATCCTCAACTCGGCTGACGTTTGCTATCAAATGGTCCATAGCGGCTGCTCTGCTCAAGCTCTTGCAAGCTTTTCAGTGCCAGACGTAGGGAGACCTCCACTGAAAACCCAGTACCTTAACCGGGCAACGCGAACTTCCAAACAGATCTTGCTCTGACGGACGGGGGCCGAGGATCTTGTAAGTGAGAACCCTTGCAGAGGGGAATTGTCTCCTGGAGGTCTCCGAAGCCTGTCCTCCGAGTCAAGCTCATTCCTGGCTCGCAGCCGTTATTGCTGGAAGCCACCTCGACCTGGCTAGCTGTTCGTTCTGGTTCCCCCTCATCGTTGTCGTTGCGATTGTAGCACAAACGCACCAAGGGTACGTGATCGCCGTACTGATCTGTTCCCATGTCGAGATCCTCCAATACGGGAGCCCGCGAGTCTGCATTTCCTCTTTTCGCGTGCTTCGAAGCCTGATCAGTCGTGATCAGCTCTCCAAAGCGCACCCGAAGCTTTTTCAGTGTGTCTGGTACGTTCTCGTGGCCTCCGAGGCAACCATCTGCAGCAGCAACTTCCATCTTGGTCTGACCGGTCGCCGTGGTCATCAGGACTTGTAGGAAGCCTCCATCAATCGCCGATACTCCATTGTGTCGCAAGGCAAGTATACCGAGGACAACAATTGGTAGAGCACACAAAAGACAAAGTCCGTAAGGCAGGAAGAAATTGAGATGGCGTTGAAAATGGTACACATTGTACACGCGGGTGTCTTTGCCTTCGATGAAGTCGTGCCACAGATTCAGAGACAACGCTGAAATGGTTATATTGGCGAGAGCCTCGTTGAGGATTGCCTCTGACATGTTGTAGAAACGTCCAGTCGAGTTTTGAACCGTAAATCGTTCTGTACCAAAGGCAGAAAGCTTGAAAATGTCCTTTGCTTCGTATGGTCAGCTTCCGACCCCCTAGCGGTATCGATTAAGATTATGAAGAGAGACGTACTTAAGCTCTCGGTGGTCAGTTGATTTCCGGCTCCAAGAGGCGCCCTGCAGACATCGACGACCGTACCATTTGGTATCCGGTAAGTCATTTGATTTAGCCGGCTTGGACTTCCCCACTCGTCGCTTGGATCGTACAGTTCCCTTTTACGAGCTTCTCTTTCGAGATTCATTAGCAATGAATCGATCAAGGCCACGACGTTGACTTGTTCATGCCAAGACTTGAGCGGGTATGTGTCCGTCGTATCAGCATAAAATCCATGCAACCACGAAGTAGAGCCCAGTGACTGGACTTCCGCTACGCTATGGTGGATGCTCTGTCTTCCGTTGATGAATGTAATGTTGACAGTATACTGAGCTGTAGCTGCCGAGCACTCAGTCCTAGTGAAGGCCCGTACAACAGACAACATCTGCATCCATCTGTATCCATGGCTCCAGGAAGGGTGACCCGGTTTGGCGGGGATATACTGAGGGCAAGGATAGTATGACACCCAGTCATCACGTTGAGGATCGTCCAGTAATAACCGCCCATGGCTTGGTGACCACATTCTCATCACCGAGAAAGGCAGGCTGCCGTTCTGTATGGTGATATTGGTGAAATCGGTCTTGTTGCATTCCAACATTGGTCCTGGAAATGTCATGATATATGTTCCATTTCCTTGGAACGGGTTAGAGAACTCAGGTAGTCTACCACTAACTAGCACGGACTTTGCAACCGATTGGAGTGCCTCGGATGGGCCGCTGGAGAATGATCAGCAATGCCGAGTCAATACTCGGCCTAGGGTCCCTCACCTGTATACAACTTGGCCGTCGTGAACAGAAATGTCTCCATAGCTTTTTGGCAGCACTGAAGGCAGTTGGTCACTTTCCCAGGTATTGAGTCTCGCACTCGGCGGTATCAACGATACATTGAACTGCTGTTCGATCGGTCGGATCTCCAGTTCTACAGTCATGGCTCCTGGGGGGTAGATCGTTGCGATAGGTATAAGCCAAGAGACTCCCGCGACAAGCAATAGAACTGGTGTCTGCACAAGAAGCGTGGCATTGAAAAGGCGTAAGACGTTAGCTCGGACTTGGAAAAGCTCCTCGATCAGTCCCACTTCTAAGAATTGACGCCGTAGTGTCTGCCACATGTATTGTGCGTAGCAGACACCAATAGAAGCCACCAGCGCGGCACGGAAAGCAGTCACAAGTACCAGGGATATCGTAGTGACATAGCTCTGGGGAATGCTCGTGGATCGATAGGGTATCTCTTCGTTGCTGCGGTCCCTGCGATCGGCGATGCGTCCATCGAGATAATTGAACACGCTAAAATGTATTGCCGCACATATCAGAGCTATGCAGTCCACAGTCAGCTTCGCCACGTTCGGCTCAGGTTGCGCCGTACCTGCTGTATAGAAGCCAAGAATTGAAGCAGGTGTTCTCCATAACTGCCACCACAAAGACACTTGCTGCGCGTGTTTTGTTGCTTTTGTTCTCTGGGTGGGATTGGACTGAGGGGCGTCAAGAATTTGGGGACTTCGTCCTGCCTCCCCGAAGACACTTGCGTATTGGGGAATTTCTTCGCGGGACCTTGCGTCATCAACCGTATCACTCGAAGGCGTTGAAGACGAGCGCAGTGAAACACTGTCGTCAAGAAGGCGATGATCGTTCATACCTTCTTGGACGTTGACTCTGCCGATGCGTTTGAGAGAGGACTCAGTACCTATGATACGTAGCAAGCGACTGTAAAGATCAATGCGAATTTTGGGTGCCAGCCGTCTGTCATTGTAATATGTCACAAGGCTGGAGGTTCAGCGAGAAGGCGAAGCTATTCTTAGGCTATCTGCAAGCATGCATGATAAGCGGTAATATCATGCACGTCGCAAGGCTGAGCGTTGTTGTACACCTCCGAGGGCCTGATGAGAACATCATGTATATGTGCCGCCAGTCGACTGAGTAGAACAAACACACCGGAAGCTTTGAGGTGGCTAGAGTGATATTGATCGTCGAATGAAGCAAGGGTGGAAAAATGAGTGTCTGAGCGTTGGGAGGGTGCCATCGAACCTGTTTGGTCTGACCGTGCTGAGGAGACTTTCGATAGGTGATGCAGACACTCAGAATCAGTATGTTGCGATATCTGCGACGCGGAATCTTCCATTTCATCTACACAAGGTGACCATCTAGAGCTTGGTTGCATAGCCGCCGAGCATTTGAGACCTGTTCCCCTCCTTTCCGCATGCTGCTGTGCTTGTAGAGAGGCTTCTGACATCCCGGCTTGGATGGATGGAAGTTTTTTCCACTAAAGCTTTCCCTTCCCATGTCCTTTTCCAAGCACATCCTCCCTCCGCCTAACGTCCACATCTCTCGGCCCCTCGCCCTTAAACCTCGTAGTCACAACCCACTCCCTGATCCCTCTCCTGCCATGGCCCTGCGCCTCGACCTCCCCGCCGGGTCGATCCAGCACAAGCACAGCAGTATGCTTATCCACGCCACCGACGCCATCCTGCGCTTTCTCGCCATACTCGCCCTTCCCCAACACCACGGGGGAGATACAAGCCTCGGCGAAACTGACCTCAGGTTTGCCGTCGTACATGCGCGGCTTGCGAAGGAAGTCCATGAGTCTCTCGCGCTCCTGGGCGAGTTCAGCCGTGCTCGGCACCGGACTTGATGGGCTTGTCACGCTCGCACTGAGGTACGGAGCGAGCAGGAGGGTAAGGAAGAACTGCGGCGGGAAAAGAATGATCCTGTTCTGGCGCGCGAGATCGATCCATTTATTCGGCGGCAGAAAGCGCGCGGCTGTGTGTTCGATACCGCCGTCGTGCGTCGGGTTCGGGATCACAAGTTCATCCTCCTCTTCGAGCCCTGCGCCCGGCGGCGTGCCTGCGCTCGCAGCTTTCTTGGTCGGCGACGTCGAGTTCAAGGGCAGGAAGTAGATGTACATCTGCGTGCTGAAGCGCTTCGGGACGTTGGGCGGCGTGATCCAGCGCGTGAACGGGATCAAGGCATCCGTATCAGGGACCGCGCCCCATTTCTCCAGCAACTCAGTAAATTTGACCTTGCCGGCGTGCACTGCGCGCCTGCCCTCCTCTCTTTCCTCATCGCTGATTTCCGTGAATAGCTTGCCCGTATTCTTGCTGTGCGCGAGCAGGATCCCACATTCTTCGAACGTCTCGCGGATCGCGGCGAGCCGGTATGCAGGGCCGTCTTGATGGCGTCCCGGGTCGGTGATGTCGGGGATTGCGCCGTCGTGGGTCTTGGATAGCGCGCCGCCGGGGAAGACGTGTGCGGAGGCGAAGCTGGACGCTTTCTTGACGCGGTGGAGGAGGAGGATTTGGTTGGTTGGGGAGATGAGGAGGACACTGTTGGCGGATCAGCGTGTGTGTGAAGGGGCACGCGTGAACCCTTACCTTGAGCTGGGCCTGGGGATTGGAGGCTCTTTCATGGGCTTCTTCGAAGGCTGATGGTCTGCTGGAGACGACATGTTGCGTCGCGTTGCTGAATTACCAAGCAATGGAGGCCTCGGGCTTAAGGTAGCTCTCGACCCTGGGAGCAGTCTGGCGCGTAGATGAGGCCTGGATGATACAGCAACGAACCGACGCAGAATGTATGGTGAGCGTTCTGTTCGAGCTTCACTTCTAGCCAGGAGCGGTCGAGAAGGTAAACTTGGCCTGAGCATGGTCAGCCATGCGGTTAATTGGCGATGCGCGTATCATTGTACGGAGTTGTGTCGAGAGGAAACGCGGGGAGATGCCGAGGTCCAGTTCACATCGCGTACGTGACACTGCGCATCAGAGTCAAGGCTCCGCGCCACGTCCGCAAAACCGGCAGCATCACGCTCCATGGACAGTATTGGAGACGGTTTTGATAGTAATAGTGAACATGGTTCGTGGTATCATTGCTTTTGAGCCTATCTAATCCTCCCAATTTCCCGTCAATCGTCATCACATGTCTAGAAATTCAAGCCACACCCAACGCCCTTACAATGCAAGTAGATCTCTTGAGACCTGTGTCTACGAGTAAAGCTTCTTGTCGAAGCTGTGCAGACCGTGAACGTTGCCCTCGGCCTGAGCACTGGCAGTGCGGAGCTCGAACCTGAGCTTGCCGCTGTCGACAGCCTCGTGCATCTCGGTCAAGCTCTTGATGCCGACATCCTGGAGCGAGTGCTGAACACCGGCCATGAGGTATGGCACGAACTTGGTGATGGAACCACGGTCCTGTACGGATCCAGAGACACCCTGAGCGACAAGAACACGGTCACCCTCAGAGAAGTAACGAGCGGTACCAGCGTTGCTGGCCTTGGAGTCTGGGTTGCCACCTCCGGCCTTCTTGTCCTCCATGGCGGCGATACTGCCCATACCACGGTAGGCCTTGACGAGCTGACCGTCACGGCTGACAAAGTACTCACCGGGAGATTCGGTGGTACCAGCAAGGAGACCACCCATCATAACAGTGGAGGCACCCATGGCAAGACCCTTGACGATGTGGCCAACGTTCTGGATACCGCCATCGGCAATGCAGGGAACGCCGAAGCGCTTGGCGAACTGGGTGACGTTGTAGACGGATGTGGCCTGGGGGCGTCCGACAGCCATGACCTCCTGGGTGATGCAAGCGCTACCACTGCCCATGCCAATACGGAGACCGTCGGCGCCAGCAGCGATGAGCGCAGCAGCCTGGTCGCGAGTGACGACGTTTCCGCCAATCACATCGAGACCGGGGTACTTCTCCTTGATGTACTTGATCATCTCGACCTGGTACATGGAGTTACCCTGGCTAGAGTCGAGGATGACAATGTCAAGACCAGCGTCAACGAGCTTCTGCAGGCGGATCTTGTCCTCGGGTCGGGTGCCGATAGCGGCCGCAGCGATGAGCTGCTTGGAGTGAGGGAGCTTGGACGCAAGAGGGTAGTGCAGGTTCTTCATCAAATCGGAGCGCGACAGGAGCGCAATGAGGTTGAAGTCCTTGTCGACAATCGGAAGCTTGCCCTTCTTCGACTTGTTCAGGATGGTGTTGGCCTCCTGGAGGTCAATGCCGTGGGGGCCGGTGACGAGGTCGGTGGACATGACAGCGGTGACGGGGTCGTTGACGTTGTCGTGGAACTGGATGTCACGAGGGGTGATGATACCAATAAGCTTGGAGCGAAGCTTGCCGTCCTCTGCAAGTCATTGTCAGCGACTTTGCACACTTTCATTTGGAGAAAGATTGAGCAGATCAAAACCAGGATCAGAAAAGTAATCATGGTCTCCACAGCACGGCGGAACCGTTGCGGATGAACGAAAGTTATAAATGAAGTTGAAGCATCATAGAGAGAGGGGGGCGTAGGAAGAAGCAGAACTGCTTACCAGTGACAGGGAATCCACCGAAGCCCCATTTCTCCTTGAGAGCCTTGGCCTCGGCGACTGTGGTCTGGGGAGAAATGACGATGGGGTCGAGGATGAAGCCGTTCTCGAAACGCTTGACCTTGCGGACCATCTCGGCCTGGTCTTCCTGGGAGCAGTTGTGGTGGATCACACCAAGACCTCCGAGTAGCGCAATGTGGATGGCCATATTGTGCTCGGTGACGGTGTCCATGGGCGAAGAGACGAAGGGAGTCTTGAGGGTGATGCGCTTCGTGATCGGGGTGTCGAGGGTGACCTCGGCAGCAGGGAAGCCTGGAGAGCATGTTAGAGGGCGCGTCGCATTGCATGCGCCTGGCGACCCTTCGCGCGCACTTGAAGAAAAGTGCGGCGGGGTATTGGAATCGCGCTGGCTGCGAGAGCTACGCACCAATGTAGCCAGGGAGCATGAGGAAATCATTGTAAGTCAGACCACCGTTCTTCTTGGAATCGATCAGTGTCTTGACGTCAATGCCATCGCGCTCCTGGTACTCGTTCTGGAGCACCTCGAGAGCCTTGGTGTAGTCCAAGGCGTTGGTGGTGGTGTCGATCATAGCGTCGCCGTTCTGAATGGTCATTTTGAATATGGAAAAGACTTCTCAGGAACAGAGAAGTGCTTGCAGAGGTGACGTGAAGAAAAAGACCTCGGTGCGTGGATTTACGACTTTGGCCGGGAAAAAGTGAACTTTTCCCAAGAGCAAGAGGATTGCGGCGATTCGAAAGTTTTTGTGGAAGGCGCGAGGGCGCTAGCCGCATTGGGCGTGAGGGGAATCCATTTCTACTTTTCTGCCCTGCCCTGTGTTTGTCAGCGGTGAGCTAATAACTTTGTGCTTGCGGCTGCGCACTTATCGATAAGGCCTGTATGCACCGAATACCGTGCGTCCGAGACGCGTCGTGATGGCGTTGAGTGGAGTTCGAAATGACATTTCATCACGAGGTTCCGTTTCCACGCCGTTTCCACGGACTGTGCAGAGCAGAATCGGGGGCATGGCGGGTCGTGTTGGCTCCATGAAATTCGAATATGGGCGCCACGAGTCGCGCGCGCTTACTGTAGTGCGGTGGAAGGCACGACCTCAGCGCCGAACGTGGGCAGGACTTGTATTGCAAGGAACATGAATCCGAATCAGGTCACCGTCAAGACCACATCGCATCCTGGCCATGCTGAGATTTTTCCAAGGTTTGTGCTGATGCGACGGGAAGGCAATCCAGGATGTGCGGTGGCGCCGCGGCTCTGACCCTAGCAACGACAACACAGCACGATAAACAAAACTAACGCCTGTGCGCGGCCCTCCAATTCCAGCTTCAACTCCGCTGTGACATCTGCCCTCCCCATCCCCACATTCCACATTACCTTCTTTGGCTGCGGGAGTGCGAGCGCCTGGACGCTGGACTTTTGCGACTCGCTGCGAGCGTCTCTTTGCCTTTGTTTTGGACGGCAGGCGCCTCCAGGGTACGAAGTAGCCCAACGTACTCGACATACTCTGTAGTAATACCGGCCTCGATAACGGCCGCCCCGACATAATCCCACCACCTGCACTATACATGTTGCGCCGCCAGACACTCGACACGTCCAGATAATTAAGCATGAGCTACAACTCGTACACGCCGCGAACGAGACTGGGGCACTCGACCGCCTCGCCGTCCCCGCTCCGCCAGGCCTCGACGCTCTCGAACGGCTCCTCCACGCGCTCCAACGATGCTCCGAGTCGGTCGAGCACGCAGTCGAGCAGCGCCTCCAACGGCTTCGGCTCTGCGCTGGGCCACCGCCGCGGCATGAGCGAGGCCACCGCGCTGTCGCAGCCGCGCACCGAGAGCTACTACGGCGGTTCAGAAGACACCAGCGCTGGAGCAAACCCATACGCAAACCTGCGCAAGGCGTTACGGCCGCTCTCGCAAGCGCCCCAGGGCTCGCCGCCGCCGTCTCCCGAAAAAGAGAAGCGCCCAGTAACACCGACCGGCAGCTCCCCACGAGCCTTCTCGCACAACCGTTCGCAGAGCGTTGAGAACATCCGCTACCAGCCCTTCGATGGGCCCAGCTCGCCCACATCGCCGCCGTCAAAGCCACGGCCGCTGTCACTTGCCATCTCCCGTGCAGACTCGATACGCGCACCTGCCCGCGACCACTCGGCGCGACCGCTCTCCACACACCTCGAGAAGCCGGTCCTCCAGAGCCTGCAGAAGTCCGCCACAGGGCATCTGCGCACGCTCTCCAAGTTTGCAGACTCTGCCAGCGAGGATGACTTCAGCATCAAGTCGCCGGAGCAGGAGGTCGTTGGGTTACACGGGCGGCGAAGGCTACAGCGGACCGACCAGCAGAGAGGGAAGAAGACACAGTCCTCGTGGGCGCGGAGCAACTGGATGGACCAGCAGCGCCAGTTCCTGCAGGCGTACGAATACCTGTGTCACATTGGAGAGGCAAAGGAGTGGATGGAGGACATTATCGACTCTGAGCTGCCGCCTGCTGTCGAACTCGAAGAAGCTCTGCGGAACGGTGTGACATTGGCCGAGATCGTGCAAGCAATCAAGGGCCAGCCACTGCGCATCTTCCGCGATCCGAAGTTGCAGTATCGGCATTCTAACAACTATGCCCACTTCTTCAACTTCCTGGCCGAAGTCGAACTTCCGGATCTCTTTCAGTTCGAGCTGATCGATCTCTATGAGAAGAAGAATGTTCCCAAGGTCATCTATTGCATCCACGCCCTGTCATGGCTGCTTTTCCGCAAGGGCATTGTCGACTTCCGCATTGGTAACCTGGTTGGTAAACTTCAATTCGAGGATCACGAGCTGGAAGCTACACAGAAAGGTCTCGACAAGTCTGGCGTCAGCATGCCCAACTTCTCTGGCATGTCGGCAAATTTCAACGTCGAACCGGAGCCGGAACCGGAGCCTGTCGAATCGGAAGATGATCGAATTGATCGTGAGCTCAGCGAGAACGAAGCCATGATCTTGGACCTGCAGGCACAGATGAGGGGTGCGTTGGTCCGTATGCGTTTGGGTGACATGATGCAAGAGCTTTGGGACCACGAGCATCTCATTGCGGACCTGCAGTCCCGCATTCGTGGTGACTGGGCAAGACAAATCGCAACATATCGTCTGGACATGCGACGCTTCGCAGTAACACTTCAAAGTGCAGCCAGGGGCTACCTCATCCGGTCGAGAAAACGCGGCGAAGAAGACTTTTGGCGAGACAACACAGCCCAAGTGTTGAAGGTTCAAAACCTCTTCCGCGGACGCAAGGCCAGGGCGCAGGTTCAGTACACCAAATCGAAGATTCAGCAACACGAGCATGGGATACGAGAATTCCAAGCAGCCATCCGAGGAGCTTTGGAGCGACTCCGCGTTGGCGACCGATACGCCGCGACCCGGGACACCGAGCCAGCAACTGTACATATTCAAGCGATGATTCGCGGAGCCCTTCTTCGACACCGAGTCGACCGCGAGTGGGCCGAGCTGCAAGCCAACGAGGCTCAGATCACCCAGTTCCAAGCAGTGTCTCGGGCAACCCTTCTCCGACAAGAGATGCGAGCCGACCAGGAAAGCCTCCGGCAACATGAGAGCGTAGTCACCCTCTTGCAGGCGGCTGCCCGTGGCATTCTTGCTAGGAAACAGAATGCGGAGATGCAAGACCAACTGGTAAGCACATCAGTCGATTGGTCCGCTGTTCAGTCCAAGATTCGCGGTGATGCTGCTCGAATCTCTTTCGGACAGTTGATGAGTGCGCTGTATGCAGAAGAGCCACAAATCACAGATCTGCAGTCGAAGATCCGTGGAAATGACTACAGGGTTGCTTTTGGGCAAATGATGAGCGCGCTCTACGCGGAGGAACCGCAGGTCACCGACATCCAATCCAAGATTCGAGGCAATGCCTCACGAGTTGCGTTTGGTTTGACGATGAGTGCGTTGTACGCAGAAGAGCCGCAGATCACCGATCTACAAGCAATCGCAAGAGGTGGCCGTGTGCGCTTCGAAACTGCAGACACACTTGCGCAGTTGAGCGGACAAGAGGCTACGATACTTTCTCTGCAGGCTTATATTCGTGGTTTCCTTTCTCGCCAAAGGCATTTCTCTGACCTCAAGGCTCTCCAGGCACAAACCCCAGCTTTTGTCGATCTGCAGTCGGCGAGTCGAGGATTCGTCCAACGGCAGCGGACTTACGACATACTTTGCCAACTCAACGCACAAGAGCCAGAGATCACTCAGCTTCAAGGAGATGCCCGTGGCATGCTGGTTCGCATGGAGATTGGTATGCAGCTCGGTCAACTTGAGGAGCACGAAGAGGCTGTTGTGGAGCTCCAGGCGCTGGCACGAGGTATGATCATCCGCCACAAACACGCCGAGAAGCAGCAATTTTACCGTGAGAACATGGAGAAAGTGATCAAACTCCAAAGCTTCGTTCGCGGTCGTCAACAAGGAGAGGCGTACAAGAGCTTGACCAGCGGCAAGAACCCACCCGTATCTACGGTCAAGAACTTTGTCCATTTGCTCAACGACAGCGACATCGATTTCGATGAGGAGATCGGTAAGTCACTATGAAATTCATCATTCGTGAATGCGCTGATATTGTACCAGAATTTGAGCGCCTGCGCAAGACCGTAGTCCAGCACGTACGACAGAACGAGCTTGCTGAGCAATACGTCGATCAACTGGACATCAAGATCGCGTTGCTGGTCAAGAACAAGATCACCCTGGACGAAGTCGTCAAGCATCAGAAGCACTTCGGCGGTCACGTTGGAACACTTCTGAGCAGCAAAGACATCTCTTCAAAAGATCCCTTCGACCTCAAGGCACTCAACAAAACTTCGCGCCGCAAGCTTGAGCAGTATCAGGAACTCTTCTTTACTCTACAAACACAGCCTCAGTATCTGGCACGTCTGTTCAGGCGGATCCGCGAGCAACGTCTCGAGGAGAAAGATACCAAACGCATCGAGCAATTGACAATGAGCTTGTTCGGACTGGCCCAAAAACGGAGAGAAGAGTACTGGCTTCTTAAGCTCATGGCAAGGTCACTCAGAGAAGAGGTCGATAGTTGTGCGACCCTACAAGAGTTCACTCGTGGCAACTTCTTCTGGACGAAACTTTTCGGCAGCTTTGTTCGCTCGCCGCGCGATCGCAAGTTCTTGAAGGAGCTCTTAGGCACCGTCATTCGCGAGAATATCATCGACAATGAGGAGCTGGATCTCGAGAGCGATCCCATGCAGATCTACAAGTCTGCAATCAACAACGAGGAACTTCGCACCGGCCAGCGGAGTCGCCGGGACCCCAACGTCACCCGCGATATGGCACTCAAGGACCAGGAGACTCGTGCCACGTTCATTCACAACCTCCAAGATCTCCGAGACGTGGCGGACCAATACTTCTCGATGCTTGAGGAGGTTCTCCACCGCATGCCGTATGGCGTTCGCTACATTGTTCAGCAGATGTTCGAGGAGCTGCGCCAGAAGTTCCCATACGAACCGCAAGAACAGATGCTTCAGGTTGCAGGACACTGGCTTTGGCGATCATACATTCAGCCTGCGCTTGCTCAGCCTCAGCACTGGGGAGTCGTCGACCGCGGTCTGTCCAACGTCATGGGTCGCAATCTCAACGCCGTCAATAAGGTTCTTGGACAGATTGCTGCAGGAAGGCTATTCGGTGGTGAGGATCTCTACCTGCAGCCACTCAACAGCTACGTTACCGAGGCCATCGACCGCCTGCAGGACATTTGGGTCAATTTGATCGATGTCCGCGACGCCGAGACTTACTTCGAGATCGATGAGTTCAACGACCTCTTCGCTCGAACTAAGCCGACACTGTACATCAAGCTCGCGGATGTCTTCGCCATTCACAACCTCGTCATCGATGACCTTCCGACTCTCTGTCCATCCCAAGATGACCCTCTGCGTGAGGTGGTACGCGAGCTCGGAAGCGCAAAGAATAACGAGAATGAGCTGTTGCACGTCAGCTCGACCGAAATTACTCTCACGCTTAACCCCAAGTTCCACGAACAAGAAGGTCAGTACGATAATTCAGCTCCATTGAGCAATTCTAACAGCAACAGACCCCGATGCACACCTCAAGTCGCTATTCATGGAAACAAAGCGCTATGCACTATACATCATCCGCGTCCAGACTGGCGCCAACCTTACAGAGATTCTGTGCAAGCCCGTCACACCCCAAGACGAAGATCGATGGGAAGCACTCGTTCGCGAAGAACTCGCCGCACAAAGGAAAGACCGCAATCGCAAGCACAGCGCCGTTCGATCATCAGCCGCCTCCACTTACACCACTGATATGGGCTCCAACTCAGTCCTGGAGCTGGACTACCCCACACTCAAGCAGTACTGTCTGGAAAACATGGTTCAGCTTCAACGCGCTGGCCGCATCTCGCCTCACAACAACTACCAGGACCTTCTCAACGCCATCGCAGTCGACATCCGCACCAAGCACCGGCGCCGCATGGAACGCGCGCGAGAAATGGAAGGCGTGCGCACAACGCTCGCCGCGCTCGACGAAAAAGCACACTTCCTCGAGCAGCAGCTCAAATCGTACAACGACTACATCGAGCAAGCCATGGTGACACTGCAGTCCAAGAAGGGCAAGAAGAAATTCCTCCTCCCCTTCACCCGCCAGTACAACCACATGCGCGAGCTCAAATCCACAGGCCGCGCCTACCGCTTCGGTTCCTTCAAGTACTCCGCCCGCAACCTCGCGCAGAAGGGCATCCTCGTCTCTTGGAATGGTTATGCGGAGAGCGCGTGGGATCGCCTCGAACTCACCATATCCTCGAACCAGACGGGTATCTTCGAGATCCAGGGTTCGCAGGGTAGCATGATGATCCCTGGCGCGTTTGCGGAGGTTCCGCTAGATGGGCTGCTCCAAGCGCAGTTCGACAATCACCAGTTCATGAATCTGTTCGGCGAGGGCAGAGATGGGAGTGGCAACGGGGCCGTCAGGGTTAATGTTAATTTGTTCCTGCATTTGATTTTCAAGAAGTTCTACCGCGACGAGTAGACTTTCTGAGGTGGGGCCTTCGCTGGGGTTGGAGGGTTTGGGACCGGAGCATGAGGATAGGATACCATTGTTTATGTTTGCATGGCTGGACGGGTGTTTGGAGCATATTGTGGGTTTGGTAGTGATGAATCATGAGATCATGCCTCTTTGAATTTGGCATTTGTATCTGTCACCGATGAGAAACGTGTGAGCACGCAGATAAGAGAATATTGCGGAACTGTGGATGAAGTGTGGACCATCCAAAACACCGTGCGTGCCCTTGCTCGCTCACCCAGAGGTCCACATTTCTTGGGTTCGCATTCGCGTTCCACCCATGTTCGGAACGAACCGCGGCATCCCCAGCTCGTGCCGCTGAAGTGAGGTCTGACAACAACCAAACTCCAACATTTCCTGACATACATGGCGCAAAAAGACAATTAGAGTCGAAGGTTCTCCATCGCCCACCCCTGCGAACCGCCCAGACAAGCATTGCGACGCTGCGATTAAGCTTCGTAAGCTCTGCGCCTAATGCAGGATGGTTACGATGCGGGCCTCGTCATCCTGTCAGGGTAAGACAAGCCGCGGATCCTTTTGAGACTTGTATGCGCCATTCCGTCGCGACAACTTGATCGCGACTTCTATTTTTCTATTTCCCGATTCACTGCTACCGCGTGAGCTTCGAGCGTTCCTCCACAACTACTCTGCAATTGAAACCCCCCTAATTCAGGAGCGCGACACCGTCGCTGTCCATCTCTCCTCGCGGCTCGCATCAACTCAACCCACGCGACATCCACCATGAAGCTCCCCCTCGAGCTCCTCCTCCTCTCCTCGAGCATACTATGCGCCCCCCTCGTCCCCCGCTCCGCATCCTTCTCCCAACTTGCCGGCCTGACGTCCAACGCAAAAGACCTCTCCACAACCGACTCACGCTTCCCGCAGAAGTACTTCCACGAGTCAATCTACCACCCGCACTACGACGGGCGCTTCGCCAGCGCCGTGCTGCCGCGCAAGATCCGGCTGTTCCACATGCGGCTACTGCTGCGGTCGTATACGCTTGCTATGAAAAGGGCGAGGGTCCGGACGTGGGTCATGCACGGCAGTCTGCTGGGATGGTGGTGGAACCGGGGCGTGTTCCCGTGGGACAGCGATTTGGATTTCTGCGTTGAGGAGGAAGGGATGTGGGAGCTGGGGGCGTGGTGGAACATGACGGTGCATGAGTTCAGTGCGGTGGACCTGGGGCTTGATCTTGGGCTCGGGGATGGGATGGATGTCTGGGATAGCAAGGTCAGGGGAGGAGGCAGTGCGAATGAGGATTTTGGCGTCATGGACAGGATAGAGCAGCCCGAGGGCTTGAAGACAGGAACCTGGGATAAGATTCTAGACGAGGGGAAGAAGTATCTTCTGGAGGTGAATCCGCACTTTGTCGATTCGTCGACGGGGGATACGCACAACAGGATCGACGCGCGCTGGATCGATACGTCGACGGGCCTGTTCATCGACGTTACCACCGTACATCCCGTTCCGTCGGATGCTACAACAGAGGTTGAGCGGTCCAAGCACAAATTCTTCCTCGACCAGAGCGACGCGCAGACCCGACGGCTGCAAGACCCGGAAGAGATGTACACCAAGGACACGCACTTGTACACCACGGCGTCGCTGTTCCCGCTGCGCGAGTCCAAGTTCGAAGGCACGCCCGTGTTCGTGCCGTACGCGTATGAGCAGCTGCTGATAGAAGAATACGGGCCGCGGGCGCTCACGGAGACATGGTTCAACGGCTACAAGTTCGACGAAGAGACGAAAAAGTGGGATGTTGCTGAAGCGCCAGATAGTGACAAGGGCAGAGGAGACAGAGAGGATGCTGCGGGGCGATTCAGGAAAGGAGGGAAGAAGCCAAAGTGGAAACCGGTGGACGATAAGGAGAGGAATAGGAAGGATAATGTGGGAGACAAGGTGTACACGCCGAAGCCGGGGACTGCGGACGATGTGCATGTTGTCCCTGGAGGTGCCGTGTGAAGCGTCTCTACTTGTATTGATACCCAAGTCAGCGAGTTCTCAAGATTCTAATAAATATCATCTTGAATCAAATCAGGCTCGTTCCATGTCTGTGAGCGATGTAGTAGAACAGGTCATACAGGTTAGAGATGACGATTGGTAGTCCAAAAAGCATCGGCTCGATAGAAGATACTCTACTGCATTGCAAAACGCATTGAGAGCTTTACTAAAGCAACGAGACAGTCACCGCCCGCGTGGAAAGCTCTTCGCCAAGTTTGTGGAGCGAGGATTGGTGTGGTTGAGAGCTCCACGTCGAAACACTGCTCGCCCAGAACACAAAGCCGCATCGCCGAAAGCCGCACCGGATGAACGAATCCTCCAACATCTCCGACCAGCGACCGCGATCAGGCAACCCAAGGCCTTCCAAGCCCCATATAAAGTTCTCGATGTCGATATGCATGCTTTGGTTAGCTTATGTCGCGGTGCCATCACGCGCTTGTCACTGGCTCAGACGGTGAGAGATGGAGTTTAGAGCACATGGCAAAGGAGTTTAGGGGTTGTAACTCCGCGTGCCGTGCGTCGACCTTCGGTGTTTGCAGTTGTGGCTGTCTCTCAACCGGTCCTTCGTTCAGTTCGAGCGCTCACGATGTAATGAAGGGCTGGAGAGCTGAGGGGTGGTATATAAGGTCCAGAGCCTCGTGATGATGCCGAATACACACCAATAATAATCACCATTCGATCTCTTCTACGATTTGCATCACAAATCTGGTACTGCACCAATACACAAACGAGACGATACACTAGCCATGTCGAACGGCAAGCTCCTCCTCGCCGTCCTGGGCGCAACAGGTAACCAGGGATACTCGGTCGCTTCGACGGTGCTGTGCGACCCCGAGCTGCGCGCCCGTTACAGCGTGCGCGCCATATCACGCTCCACATCGGCCGCAAAGATGCAAGAGCTCCAGACCGCCGGCGCCTCGCTCGCAGCGGCCGACATGGACAAGCCCGAGACGCTGCCTGCGGCGCTGGAAGGAGCCAACACGCTCTTCTTCATAACGGCGACGCAGTACCAAGGCAACACTCGCGAGATCGAGACGCGCCAGGCCAAGGCGGTGTGCGAAGCGGCCCTCGCGGCGGGCGTATCGTACATAATCTTCAGCTCCATGAGCCACCCGTACAAGATCAGCGGCGGCAAGCTGCGCAACGTCGAGCACTTTGACGACAAGGCCGAGATCGAGGAGTACATCCGCGGTCTGCGCGTCAAGAGCGCCTTCTTCGCGCCCGCGTCCTTTATGCAGAACTTACAAGGCCACTTCATGCGCCCGCGGCCCAGCCAGAGCGGCGACGGAACGTACGTGCTTGCCAACTGCGCGTACGGACACAGCCGCGTGCCGTTCATCGACATTACGGAGACAGGCCAGTGGGTCGGGGCCATCCTCGCTGAGCCGGACAAGTACGAGGGGAAGCAGTTTGCTGCGGCTGCGGAGATCCTGACTATGGATCAGGTGTGCGAGATCGTGAGCAGGGTCACGGGGAAGACGGTGCGCTACCAGAACGTGCCGGATGAGGTGTTCAAGGGATTCATGCCTGAGGGGCTCAGGCAGCAGCTGTTCGAGATGTGGGTCTTTCAAAGGGAATACGGGTATTATGGGCCGTCGATGGACGAGGATGTCAGCTGGGCGAGGGAGAATGCGCGGGGGGAGGTGACGGGCCTCGAAGCGTTCCTGAGGAAGCACGATTATGCGTTGGAGTAGCTGGGATGAGTCGGCGTGGAGAGGCGGTTTCGAGAGCGGTAGGGGCGTTCGTGCGGTAGAAGCAATGTTGGTTTCGTTGTAGTCGTGAGTGTCTGAATCCTCTTCTTATGCCTTCTCTCCGTCTTCCACATCCATCTTCTTCATGTTCTTGGCGTCCTTGTAGAACCAGCTCTCTCCCTCCTCGCCGCCTGCATACCGCGCCTTCGCCCACACAATCGCGTCCTGTCCCAGCCCGTAACCCAGGCCAACGACCAGCCCCATCCTGATGGTCCTTGCGGCAAAGCTCACGGGAAACTGATGCCACGCGCTCCACACGCCGCCCGTGACCATACCGGCAAGTGCACTCGAAATGAAATCCCGACTCCCCGCAACCCCTCTGTCAATCCTCTTCAGGCTCAGCTCGTCCACACCCTCCATCTCGTCCATGGTGCGCCCAGCCTTCCACGTGCCCCGGAAAACATCCAGGCTCTCCTCGACGACGAAAAACACGCTGCTCCACGCGGCAACCTTGCAACCCTTGCGCAGCCCCTCCAAGACGCCCTCCTTGGTCTTGTAGTAGTTCTTGCTCTTGTGGTACAGGTACCACCCGGGCTGGGAGATGGGCAGGCGGTGCGCGTTCTCGGCGCGGAAGCGCAGCGCGGCCATGGAGCCGGCGGATGCGCTGCCCAGGGTGAAGCCGCACACGAAGGAGGTGAAGGTGGTGAGGAGCAGGCGGCGGTCGAAGGGCATGCCGAGGCGGGGCGCGTTGGTGAGGGGCTGGGAAGGGCGGGGCGGCGGCGGGGGGAGGTCTTCGACGATGATTGTGGCGGGGTTCGAGGGCGTGAGGGTTGCCATTTTGGTGCGGAGGTGGAGATGCGGGTTCGAGGGAAGGATGGGTGAGGATGGGTGAGGATGTGGAGCGGCGGTTGCGACGATTCAACGGGGCGGAACCAAGTCAGAGAGGAAGGGCAATGCAGTCGGCGACGGCTCTGGTGAGCTATGCACTCAATGCGACGGGACCCAGCGACGACAGAAGTGAGCTGTTGCTGGTGTGTGGGGAGCTTGGATCAGCTCTGACTTGAACCTCTTTGCCGATCACATGCCCGCGCGATCTCGCGACGCGTTCCCCTCGTCACCTCTCCGTCACCTCCCCACCACGCGCGACACCGATCGACTCGACCAACCACGCCCTCCAAGCCTCCGTCTCTCCGCCACAGTCAGCAGTCAGCAGTCAACAGTCTCAACGCCGCGCCCGCCACCCAACCATGGCCCAGCCCACCCCCAGCACGTGGACCCTGCGTCTCAAATCCGCCCGCACAACCGTGCTGCTGCACGTCGACCCTCTCAGCACCTTCGCGGCCATAAAATCCGCACTCCTGACCGCACTGACCGAAACCGGCTTCGCCCAGTCCGACGGCGGGCCCTCCGTCGCCCTGCCAGACTCGCCGTCCGCCATCCAGCTCGGCCGCCCGCTCGACCCGCTCGATCCCAGCGCCGGCTTCACGCTCGGCGAGTGGGAGGCTACACCCGACGACGACGAGGTGGCGATCGACGAGGGCAACGGCAAGGGCAAGGGCAAGGGGAAGGCTGCTCCGGGCAAAACGGCGTCGGGGAGCGACTGTCCCAAAGGCGCGGGGCTGAAAGATGGTGCGGTTTTGGCCTTTCGGTGGGAGGGGATGGCGGGCGCCGAGGGGGAGGAGTGGGGGGTGCAGATTGCGAGTTTTGAGGATGCGTATGGAGTGACCAATGAAGGGGATGTTGGGGGCAGGGCCGAGTTCGAGGGGTGAGGGGAGAATGGGAGAGCGTTTCACGACGGAGAGTGTGCCCTGGGAGAGCAAAGCCGGCGTGGACGAGTGCGGTTGAGAGGATGCGCGTACGGATAGCGCCGAGAGGGATCGGACAAGGATGGAGAGCAAAGGCGCGCGCGGTCGAGGAAGATGGTAGGACCACAGGCGCAGCTCTACACTGAGCGGGAGAGCCCGTGGTGATTCAAAACACCAGTGGCTATGGTAGAAGAGGCACGAACTATGATTCGAAATAAGTCCTATGCAGCATACACACGCTACGCAATCGCCTTCCACCGCGGCCCCCTCGCTTCGCCGCACTCGCGCCCTACATCACCATATCTCCGTTCTGCTTGACTGGGCTCATCTTCACTTTGACATTGTGCGGCCACACGAACCACTGCTTATGCAGATCCCAGTCCTTGTCCGGATCCTCGAGCTCAATCTACCTCTGTCAGCACATTCTGCGCTCCCAATCCAAGCAAACACTTACATCGTACTTTCCAAACACAAAGCTCACCACCTTGTACAACTCCACCAGCGCCAGCGGTCTGCCCAGACACGTCCGGTTCCCGCCTCCAAATGCCATATCCGCGTCTTTCATCCTCTTCAGCCGCGCCTCAAACGCCTCTTCGCTCTCGCCTTCGCCTCGCAGCCACCGCTCAGGCCGGTACTCTTCCGCGTCGCCGCCGAAGATGCGTTCGTCAGTGTGCATCACCCATGGGTTCGTGCCGACGATGGTGCCCGGCGGCAGCACCGTGCCGTCAGCCAACGTGAGACCCGTGGCCGGCACCACTCGCTCAAGGATGTGTCCGACCACTGGGTGGATGCGCAGCCCTTCTTTGATGCAGGCGTCTAGGTACGGCAGCTTCTCGAGAGCCCGGTAGGGCGCTGGATAAGTAGCGTTGGCGCTTCGCAGCTCGGCGACTAGCTTTGCTTTTGCGGCGGGCGTCTTGAGGAGGTGGTAGAATGTTGCTTTCGTGCAGATTGCGAGCGTGTCTGCGCCTCCGAGGATCTAGGGAGTCAGGGTGTGGGGGAAATGGGCACAGAGGGGAAACGCACGTTGAGGATCATGTAGCCGATGACTTCATTGTCGGTGACGAGGGTGGGGTGTTCTTTCTTTGCCGCCAGGAAACCATTGACGAAATCTTTTTTGTCTTTGTATTGCGCGAGGTTCGCCATGCGCTCCATGAACTGCTCGACTGCATAGCCGGCGGCGACGGCGAAGTCGTCGAACTTGTAGAACCGCGTCAGATGCGGGTTCTTGCCGAGCAGCTTGTCGAGTGAAGGTATCTGTCCGATCTTGAGAATGTCAATGGCGCGTATGGTGATGCGTATTGAGTTGACGTACAACAGAGAAGTATCTCATCACGTTCTCGGCTGTCTGCAACATACCGCCGACATCTTTGCCCTGCTCCATGAATCCCATACGCTTGCTCCAGGTCATGTCGCCAAGGAAGTCCCAGGCAAAGTACGAGATCCAGTCAGCCATGTCACATGTCTTACCGCTATGGTCACCTTCCATGAATCTGCGTTCGAGCTCACGGCCAAAGACACGCAGATCCTCGTTCATGAGTGGCTCCAGTTGTAGAGCACTCTGGAAGTTGTACAGCTTCTGAACTGGCTTGAGTCCCTTTGCATGATACTCATTGCTGCGAGTGCTGAACAGATTCTGGATGAGATGGCCGTTCTGAAGAGCATCGTTGACTTGGACCTGTTAGCGAAGAGAATCATCATATTCAAGGCAGACATCACCAGAGTAATAGTCGCTCTAGATAACGGTCAGTGAGGGCTACTATGCTCAGTGCTTTGACTCACTTTCAGGAACGTGCCGCGAGTGGAGTAGATCGTCTTTAGCAGGCCTGCATCTGCAACACTGACAGTATTCGGACCGAGACGAACCACGTCACCGTACTTCTTGTGCAACTCTTTCTGCGTCTCGATGTGCGTCTGTCCGTAATGGTTGTAGAAGCGCCAGATGTCCGAAAATTTTGCTAGGAACGGACCAGGAATCTTTTTCAAAGGCGAACTCAGGTACGAAACAACATACTGAATTGCCAATGCAATAGCTCCGAGAGCGAATATAGTGAACGTCAAAGACAAAAGTGCCATACTTGTGTGCGTGCAACACGAGGGCAAGAATATTCGAGGAGTGATTGAGGGGCAGATTCGACCTGTATAATCCACAACCGATCGCGTGGGATTCTGCAGCAGTAAGGCCCCTGTACATCGATCTAAGGGGAACATATGAAGTACAGGGGTCTGAAGGATTGGCCCCAATAGCTCGATTGCCGCGGAGATAGATCAGCGTAAGCCGAGTTATATCATGCGCATGTGAGGATGAAAGGACTATCATAGCCTCGTTCTGAGCGTATTAAAGGCCCAGAGGTCGGTCTCTCGGTCTCTCGGACCAAGCGTTCCTGAGAACTCCTTCCCTCGATGGTGTTCATTGCGGCTGAAACGACGTAGCATCGAGGTGGCAGATGCGTTGGACTTGTTGAACAATCGCGTGATACTGCGACGCCTGAATGGAATCTTTCCAAACGTTATTAGCGTCAAAGTTCTGAGAGGGGCGCTATGCCAACCTGATCGTTCAGCGGCAACTATTCTGCTTTTAAGATGCTCCATCTTATTTTGCTCGCGTTGGTCTGGCCGTCTCGGGGGAAGGCGCTAGCGTGCGGGAGACGGTTGACGATCCGCTGATGTCCGTTTTGGAAGGTATCAACATGCATGAGTAAACGCAGCGGTCAACGTGAGTGCACGGCGACGCTTGCCACGCGCATGGTGTGGTAGCACGGCATCTGCAGGGCGTTGTACGGTGAGCAACTGTTTTACTCTCGATTTCGAAAGATGTTTGTGACACTGCTGGGAACGACGAGGTGGGGAAGGAAGGCTCGGGGCGCGGGACGGGAAGACCCCAGTGGCTCGCTTGCAAGCGACACGGGAAAGAGCCCTATTCCTGGCATAGCAGGTGCACCTCCCTTCACCCACCTATCCACAACTTCAATTCTTTATGACGACAATCGGTCCTTTACAATGGAGATACTGCCTTAACCTCACTGCGATCCTTGGCACTGACGCCCAGTCGATGTACCGGTAGTGCGGTGGAGCAACACGGCAGCGTCGCAAATAGAGAGCTGCACGCGAACTCAAGCCACTGCAGCCAGTTCACCGTCCAGAACATGGCAAGGCGACCGACGTCAGCCTGAGATCCACAATTCCCTGCAATAGCTTCGGGGAATGAGCGAGCCGCTCCCGTGCAGCCGCTGCCAACGTTCGAACGTGTAAATGTCACACGCGCGATTGGTTACCGACATGCACTGTCGTGAAACCTGTGATGATTATGTCGACCATATTTGGGTATTCAGCAAATGAAAGAGGCATGCGAGCAAAATTTGCATGTCGCCGTACCTCAATAGTAGCCTCGACTAATCCTTTCCAAGATTCTGGATGCGAAGGATTGTAGGCGTCACATTAGTGTGGAGAACAACTGCGCGTTCCTCCGCACATTGCAAAGACTGCCAGAAAAGACGAACGTTTAAGCTCACCTCACAACGATCGTGCTTGCAAGACATATGGAGTGAAAGCACTGTCAGAAGATCCAGATTGAGCCTGAGCCCAACACCCTGGCACAAATTTGACAGCCAGGGCCGATAGGTGTCCAATACTCAGCTGTCAGGTACTTTCAGTTTCACGAACACAGTCCCTGAGCCCATATGCACGCCATCACACATTGAGCACATCACGGCCTAGTCTCATGTGCCTCAACAGGGACAGCCAGCGGCAACTTGCCGGTTCGAGCTACACTCCGGCTCAGACCCACCGCCTCATGCAAGTCCATCGCGTGGGATTCGACGGAACCCTGAGAAAACACGCCCCCTCGGGTTTGGTGTGTGGCGTAATATCTATCACTTCGATTCGAGCATGGCGGCGCGTCCACCCGCTCCAAACGACGACGGTGACGATCTGCGTAGCGTCCGCCGGCATTGCTGAGCAGCAATCGACATGGGGTAATCGATGGGGATGATGGAGGTGCTGAGCTGGCATGGTCCACTCAAGGCCCGATTGTGTTGTAGTATCGTTCTCTGCATCTCAAGACCAATCCTCTGCTTCCCCTAGGTCACTGTCGTTATCGTCTTCTCCTTTCCAGTTCAAATCCCAAACAACGACCAGGGCTGAATCATTTAGGAGCTGCTCGCTTTTCCTCACTCTCTATAACAACAAACCATTATCTTACCGACCTCAAGCGAGTTCGAAAGGCCATCTCCTTTCGGCTCGTTGCGAGGCTACCTTTACCAGCACTGCCAGGGGTTGGGTCATCTCATACGAACTCACTGAAACGATCCTTATGATGGGCAAGCCCTCAGACTACGGGCCGATCCTTAATGGAGTGATGTGGCTTCAGGTCATCATATCATCGGTCTTCATAGTTCTGCGTATCTACACGCGATACTATATCATCAGGAGTTTGGGCTGGGACGACTACATGATGGTCGTCAATCTGGTGGGTCGAGCCCCTTTTCGATCTCTGTTGTCCTGATACGTTCGATACATTTACCGCTGATGTATTGAACCACTGCTGACCGACAACCACAGGCGACCTTCGTCGCTTTCATAGCCACGACTTCAGTGGGTGTATCATATGGAGTGGGGAAAAAGACTGAAGACATTCTACGTCTTGGACTGGATAACTCAAAAGCCATCTACTGGGAAGCTATCGGCCAAGGTATCTGCATCGTAAGTCCGGTGCCTGTGATGGATGTGATTTCGAGACCTCTCACTAAACAGTACTTTAGATGGGTATAGCTGTATCTAAAGCCGCGATTGCTTTGTTTCTGCTGCGTATTGTGGTACGGAAATGGCATATCGCACTGCTCTGGAGTGTGATGATCAGCACATCGATCTTCAGCACCATCACAACGGCTTTACTTTTCTTGCAGTGCAAGCCGGTGGCGTATCTCTGGGATTCCACCATTCCAGGTGGACACTGTCCAATCAACTTTACAGATGTCGGCTTGTCCATGGGCGGTACAGTATCCACCAAATTCCTCAAGACGTCACAGACTAACGCCACTCAGCCTGGTCCGCAACCATGGACTTCATCCTCGCAATCCTTCCGTGGCCGGTGGTAATGGGTCTAAACATGAAGCGCAAAGAGAAAATAACCATCGCATGCGGTCTCTCCCTGGGCGTCTTCGCAGGCTGTTGCTCCGTCGTGCGCACCGTAGAGCTGCGCACGCTCGCCAGCAAAGCAGACTATGTCTACGACACCGCACCCATGCTGCTCTGGTCATCTTCCGAGATCTGTCTCACAATCATTTGCGCCTGCATACCCGTCCTGCGGCCACTGTACGTCCGCATCGCCTATGGGTCCCGCGGTGACTCCAGCAGTGCCAGTGGAGGAAGGAGCTATCCACTCCATGACTATTCCCACAGTAAAAAAGGGAGTGTCGGTAAGGGCTTTGGGCATAAGGGCAGCACGGGGAGTCGGGTGTTCATGGGCCCTGGGGCTAGTGCATTGCACACTACTGTCAAGATGGGAAGTGACAATGCAAGTGAAGAGACGATTCTGAGAGAGTGTCACAAGTATAGTATACCTGAGAGGGCTCGGGATGAGGAGGTGGGAGTAGTGCTCCCTCCGCCGCCGAGGAAGAACGACATCAGAGTCACGACCACGGTCGAAGTGGAAGAAAACGTTGGGGACAGGTTTGTCCTTTGAGGAAGACAAAGTCAGTAAATCCCTCATCGGTAACTTCCTCATTTAGACATCGCTGTGGTGCATGAAGGCGGATGTTCACGGTTGTTAAGATTTCAAGCATCGGACGGAGTAAGGCATTGTGATTGGAGCATGAACGGCTGCATGGGACGGGGTGCCATCGATGTCGTCAGGCATCACGATTTAGCAGTGTTGTTTATGAACCTGCATTCAGTAACGAATATATGTTCTTTCTGGTCATTTAACTTTTTACTTGGCTCCCAAACTCAGCGTGTCGTGTTATCAAGCCTTCAGGCCTCGAGCTCAGATACATCGTACCTCTCAAGTAGACAAGGTAGGCTTGACTTTGGGTGCATGGATGTTCAACAGGCTCCCTGCACATTACTAGCATTGAGCGATCCGAACATGCGGTGGGTAAATGTTGTCCAGGATGTCATTACTACATATATTAATTCTACATACATCATTATTAACTTAAGCTAAGCCAAGCACGCTGAAACCGAGGTTGCAAAGTTGTTCAATCTCCATGCGCCCCATGAAATATCTACAAAGCCCAAGCGGCAACACCAAGCATGACGGCCATAACCTCAGGGACCATGGTGGCGACGGCTGCAGCACCAGTGAACACAGGCAAGCTGCTGGTGCGAGAAGCGGTCATGGAGCCAGTACCGGTCGCGCTGCGGGAAGCAGTCATGGAGGCGCTCCCTGAAGCACTGCTGGGCCTGACACTGCCGGTAGACGAAGCAGTGACGGTACCATTGCCTGCGCTAGATGAAGCGAGGAAGCCGTTGCAGAGACCGTTGTTGCAGGTGTTGTACGCGCACTGCGAGTTGCTGGTGCAGGCAGCGTTGAAGTTTCCACACCGCGGGATCAGACCAGAGTTGCTCGCCCAGCACTGAACACCGGCAACACACTGGCTCTGAGCTGCGAATGCATCGCACTCGGCGCCGAGAGGAAGGGTGCCAGGAGCAGCGGTGACGGTGGACGAGGGGCGAGGTTGGTAGCCTCCCGCACTGGATGATGCAGATGTGATGGTAGGTGTTGCCGAAGAGGCGGAGGAAGACGGAATGAAGCCGTTGCAGAAGCCTCCGTTGCAAGTGTTGAAGGCGCACTGCTGGTCACTGGTGCAGGAAGCCTGGAAGTTACCGCAGACAGGCTGCAGCATCGAGTTCACAGCATAGCAGCTGGCGCCCAAGGCACATGGAGTACCGTTGGGGACACAATTCCCGCCGATAGGAATGATCTGACCGATAAGAGTCTGGCTGGCAGAGGCAGCGGCGCTGGAGCTTTGCGCTGAAGCAATGGAGGCGGCAGTTGCCAGTACAGAGAAGATGGTGTACTGCATTTTGATCTTGGTCGGCGACGTGTGGTTGTGGCTAAAGAAGAGAGTGTGCTATAGGCTTTGAAGTGATGTGTGGGTTGCACAAAGATTTGTTGGTGATGGCGATGGAGGATCTGAGCAGGCATCTAGTCCTTCCTTTATACACAGCTCGAAGTTCGCCCTACCTCGTGTTTGAGAGGCTAAACTATGGCTAGCTGATGGGTTCACCCACTTGGCGCTCGTAACGCTTTGGTCACTGTAGTGACCAGCCTCTCCACATTTCACAGAAAGTTTCACGAAGTTCACGTTTGGCTGTGGGTCGTTGCTTCAGAGTTTGGGAGGTTGGCATAGCGATGGTGGCGCCGCCGGATGCGGGGTCCAAAGCTTGTCCTGCCCAACATTTGGCCCAGTAAGCAAGTGTACTATGATGTTGAAGCAGTTCGTGCAAACAGTGACGCGGGGAATGCCATCTGCATGTGGACCAGTTATTCTTAGAACACAATTGTCGAAGCGGCGCCAGTCTCTGGGGAAAAGTGGGTCGGTGATGTCGGCGTGGCGCAGCATGAAGAGCGATCAATGGTGTGTTCGGCAGCTCCGGTTTTTCCACGACTGTAAGGCCGTTTTTTGTTTCATCTGGCCATCGCTGAAGGGCGAGGCGAAGGCGTGACTCCGTATATTCTCCTGAGCGTCGTGATGAAGATCGGATGGTCAATGGTTGCGGGCGACTCGAAATAGAGGTGGCGGGGAACTAAGTCATTTTCGCTTGCACAGACCGCCTATGATGCCCTCCCCACATCATCCAGACGACACACACACAACGACCGGTTGATCTGCCCAAGGCCAGCAAACATCCACACGATGCACGCATGCCGGTGTTGTTTGCGGCGACTKGGGGGGRGGGGGGGGGGGGGGCAGTAGCCGTAGCCACTGCGGTTGAATTGTGTGAAGTGTTCAGCTCTGATCCGCGACGCCTCAACACAGCGTCGACACAGCAACCACTTGTTGCCATGCTGTTGGACTTACCATTAAAGGTGAGAACGTATGGCTGTCTCCTAGACGTGGTTGGTGTTGAAGCAGTGGCGTTGCTGGATGGCAGGAGCTTATACGTTCTCTCGTGGGTCGACAACCGATGGGCGCAGACCTGGTAGTATCTCTGTTAGTGCGTAAGGCAGTCACAGCTGTGGCAGGAACAGGGTGACAGCCATCGAATTATCATAATACGGCAGGGTGGCAGGTCTGAGTCCAAACATTGGGCGCACCACAAGGACTCTTTCGGTCGATGATAAGAAAGATCGACCTGATACCAAGTCCGGCCACTCAGTCTCCACGTTCTTGAGAAGCGACTTTCGTACAAGATTACGTTCCAGTATACGTAAAATGGTGAGCGGAAGATACTGTGAAGTTTAGGGAGTTACCAAACGTTGAATCAAGAGGTGCGGAGTGAAGTGCTTGAAAAGACGTGGTCCGAAAATCGACTGAGAAGGTGCGATGTGACGGCATACTGGACGACAATGAACAAGGCGACGCCTGACCGAGAAGAGCCGCAATGAAAAGCTCGGAAGTGAGGACTGTGTAATCTCGTGATCTCGTCTGCAGAGTCGAACTTCTCGAGTATGATGGTGTTCGAGCGTCAATACCACCCCTTCGTCTCTTGATGCTAATCCTCCTTATAGTCAGACATCCCTAACGCAGGCCAGAGAAGCAAATGATGGTGGCGAGAGATCTTTGCGCCATCCGTAAGTCCTGAAGTCTGATTGTGAACCGGAGATGGGCTAGAGGGTTTGACTTCAGAGGCATGAGATGTGTAAGATCCTCTGGCGACATTCACTACAGAAAGTAATTCAATCGAGTAACACATACATTGTGCACTTGCACAGGGCCCCAGTTGTCGCCTATCCAAAGGCTTACTCGATGTGATCGAGCAAACATCTGCACCTATCGAAATCTGCACGGTCCTTCGAGCGTTTACCCGCTGCACTTCCTGCAGTAACCGTTGTCTAGACGGGACCACGGAGAAATTTTCTTTGCAGGTTGCATGGGTGGATTGCAAGGTCACTTCAGTGCAGTCCATGATGCTGCAATTGTGCAGCTGTCGATGTGGGAATCGGCGTTCAGCGAACTTGTGGACCCTCAAGCTTGGAAAATTTGTCGAGAGCCGACGCACCGATTCCAGGTGCATCTTCCGCGGCTGACTCGCGCAATTATTGGCTGAACAGACGGGAGAGCTACATACGCCAATCAGTAACCAGATATCGACGCGCTGATAACGGACCTTCGAATCGAATTGACGCCTTGTCAGTGGGCAGAAGACAAGGAAGAACACCGACGATGAGCTCATAGGAATGGTCAGCCGCCTGAAGCGTTGTACTGCGGAGTAAGGTGGATGAGGTGTGTTGCGTGTGATCATGCGTACCCAGATCTCTGCGCCTCATGCGGGAAGACGCCTAGAGGCACAAAGCCCTGCATGTCCCCTCTTCGCTGTATGCAGGCTTCATTGCGTATATAGGACCCTGGCGTCTTTCCTCGGGGATATTTGATTTTCCTGATATCCCAATCAACAGTCTTCATCGTCGTTGCATCCGTGGAGCGTGGTACTGCGCTTCAATCCCGCTTCCAAAGCTTCGGAGCGCCGACGTCATCTGGCTCTCACTACCGAGCAGCTTCCCAGGCAGCTCTCGAGCGCGCGCGCAAAGCGAGCGACATTACAGCGTCAAGGTGCGCTTGCGCCTCCTGCTATTGAAAGATATCATATCGTAACCTGCGCGGGCAGAACGTGAAAAGCAAATTCGCCCATCATGTCTCTCTCGGAGCGCCTCACGACGATGGAGGAGTACCAGCCATGGAGTGCGCCAGGTAGCCGCGAATCTTCGCGAAACCGGAAGATGTCGTTCAACCCAGTAGGAACTTGGACCGAAGCCGCAGGTGAGGTGCAGCCTGTCGGCGCATTTGAGGTACCGAAATGGAAGAGATATCGTGAGTAGAAGAAGCTTGTGTAATGCGAGGAGCCGGCTGATTGTTGCGCAGTGCAGGTGTTTCTTGCTTGCATCTACTGCTTGTTCGCTGCGGGTGTGGTATTCGGTTACGCAGCGATCAAGCCAGTGTTACTAGCAGAAGGCGTGTACAGAGATAGGTGTTCGAAACAAGAGTTGGAAGATAACGTTCATGTTTGCTACGAACAGGAGTTGAGGTACGTGTAAACGGCATTGGAAAGTGTGGGAAGGGGCAGCCCCGCTGACCGAAATCGCAGGCTCAACCTCATGTTCACGATCGCCGCCGTATCTACAAACGTCGTCGCATTGCCCGTTGGCACGATTTTGGACCGTTATGGCCCTCGCGTATCGGGCATAATTGGTGCGATCTCGATCACCATAGGATCTCTGCTCTTCGCATTCGCGCCAGAGCTCCCCTTCGATGCGTACATCCCCGGATACTTGTTTCTGGCGTTGGGAGGGCCGTTTGTCTTCATCTCTTCGTTCCAGCTCAGCAACACCTTCCCCCAGTATTCCGGCCTGATTCTTGCGCTCCTCACAGGTGCATTCGACACGTCGAGCGCGATCTTCTTGTTCTATCGTCTGGTTTACCAGGCTACAGACGGCGCATTCACACCCAAGAAGTTCTTCCTTGGATACCTTATCGTTCCAGCATACATTATGGCAGTGCAGCTCTTGTTTATGCCTGCAACATCGTACAAGACAGTCGGTGAATTGGTGACTGAGGTCGAAGACGGAAATAGCGTCCACGACTCAGACGATGAGATCGAGGATCAGGCCACTGTCCAGAGTTTGCAAGATGCTCGCCGTGCTCACCGAGACAGTATCGCCAGCGAGATCACCGCTCTCTTGGGCACCAAGGATGGTGCCGACCAGGCCAAGGAAGAAGAAAAGAAGCGAAATAAGTCTGGCGTTTGGGGAGCTCTCCACGGACGTACGGCTGCAGAGCAGATCAGAACCCCTTGGTTTATTCTCATCACGATGTTCACGGTGTTGCAGATGACGAGGATCAACTATTTTGTCGCCACTATTCGGTCGCAGTATACGTATATCTTTCACGACTACTCAAAAGCTGTGGAGATTAACAACTTCTTCGATGTCGCGCTGCCTGTCGGCGGTATCATCTCAATCCCTTTCATCGGACTGATTCTGGACAACACCAGTACTACGTTCACTTTGTCTCTTTTGGTCACCATTGCCACAACAATTGGCGTCTTGGGAGTCATTCCCGAAACCTGGGCCGCATATGGTAACATTGTTTTGTTCGTGCTGTATAGGCCTCTCTATTACACCGCAGTTTCGTAAGTACATTCTGAGTCTTTCGAGATGCTATGCTAACGACTTGATAGCGATTACTCTGCTAAAGTCTTTGGATTTGCCACTTTCGGAAAAGTCTACGGTCTGATAATCTGCTTAGCCGGTATTCTCAACTTCTCGCAATCCGCTCTTGACGCTGCGACGCACAAGGTCTTCAAGAACGATCCTGTGCCTATCAACGTCATTCTGCTTGGCTCGGCACTGCTCGTTGGTGTTGCACTCGTATCTTTCGTTTTCAGGAAGAGCCACAAGATCATGAGGGATAATATTGGAGAAGAGGCTGAAGAGGCGAGGGAAAGGCTCATGCCTGGTGTCAGTGTTGGCGTGCAGGACTACGGCGCCGTCACGGCCAATGGTAATGCACCGAGTGGCGATGACGAGAGAAGGGGTCGCACGATGTAGTCGATGGACGAAATTGGACCAACAGAGGACGAAGTCTCTGCCTCACGACTGATGAATGATTGAGAGAGTCTTCCCCAATCTGCAACTGTGCATATCGGGTTCGCAGCGAGGCGTTCGGGATCTGCGGCGGCTTGAAAAGTTTTATGATCTTCTTGCTAGCTGGCGAGCATGATTGTTTCCATTTCCTGATCAACAGCTGTTTGCATTTGAGCACACAGCAGACTGTATTTATCACGACTCCTCGTCTTCCGTAAAGCCAGACTGTACATACCAAATTCAACGTAGAGACCGCGAACGATTGCGCAATCAGGCTTTCTGACAGCTCTATACTCCTTCACGAGGAAAGCGCATTCGCAATGTGGTTCAGTGCATCCTTCATCGCATCGAAACTGGCAGATGGAAGAAAGCATGTGTCAACTTGGCGTAGCAATCCAAGGCTGGTGGCTCGATTTGTCTTTCAGCCTTCTTCCAAACATGATCCGCACGACGACAACCGCGTCTCTTTGAATCGCTGGCATCACCACTCATGTTCACGAATTCTTAATGTTGTCCTGATATGGCAATTTCGACACACTTGTCGACAACCGCGCCTGTCAGTCGAACACTAGTTAGAGCCGGCTTCTAGAACACGGCCAGCCCTGACAGAGGCGCTAGTACCTGGGGATAAGACGGCTGCAGGTGACGAAGTTAGGACGCATAATTGTGTTCATTTCTGCACGTCGCCGAATTATAAAAAAGAGATTTCCTTATCGATGTTTCAAATCCACGCGGCGACCCACAATACTTTCACATGAAACAGGGGCGGGGACCGCGTCGATATCGGCCAACCTGAACACCCCCATCGAAATCATAGGCCAATACCCTGAACATGTTCGATTCACATATTGGCTGTGCGACACCTGGACCCGCAGCGGCATGGCATAGGGCGTTTACTGGCTTGGTATTTCTGCCTTGGCGAAGATATGGCTCCCATATGAATCCACAATGGAGAGGGATCTCTCTTCGTCATCATCTCATTGCCTTGCTACCTTCGTTTCTGCTGTTCTCGTGGACCGGCGATACCTTCATTCACGATCTGTTCCTATCCTTGGACTATCTTCGTCCATGACATTCATTTCTTAACTTGACATTTCTACATTCGTTTGACTTGCGAGTCGATTTCGCTCGTTTTCACCGCTTGACAGCGTTCAGTTCGAATTCACCCTCATATTGCATCAATCATTACGCCAACATTACACAAAGATCCTGTTATCATGCATCTTCCAGCAGACATCATCCCGCTGGTTACACTCTTCTTCCCAAAGTCGCCGTTGTTACCTTCGACTTCGACCAATTCCGCTATCCAGTCTCCTTCGACCACGTCTTCCGCATCGCTTACACCAACTTCGGCCCATATCGTCTCTGTAACCTCATCGGTCGTTCAGTCGGAAACCCCTTCCGCAGCTGCTGTTGCCACGCCCGAGGCAAAGCTACTACTCAGCCATGCTGGCGCTTACGCCTCATCCCTCCGTTCCACATATCCAGACCAGAATCTCGCCGTCTTCGCTGAACCGATCTGGTGGTGGCAGTCTGGCTCAGCCGTCGACGCACTCCTGACCTATACTTCGACAACAGGCGACACTCAATATGCTAACCTCCTGTCGAACACGCTCATCACTGAAGCCACTGCCACCAACGACTTCATGACCGTTCAGGCGACGGGTAACGACGACCAAGCCTGGTGGGCGCTTGCAGCTCTCACAGCTGCCGAAACCAACCTCATACCCAGTGGCCCCGTGCCATGGGAAACCCTCGCCCATAACGTCTTTCAGGAGCAGACAGCCCGTTGGGATAACGACAAATGCAACGGCGGTATGAAGTGGAAGATCCTCGAAGGCGATGGAACGGACGGATGGCACTACAAGTCGACTATTGCAAATGGACTGTTCTTCCAGATGGCTGCTCGACTTGCCCTGCTCACATCGTCTGCGGACATCAAAACTTGGGCAGTCAAGAGCTACGACTGGACTGTCAGCGTGGGCCTGATCAGTCCGGACTTCGACGTGTACGATGGTACGGACGATGCAAAGGGTGAGAACGGATGCGTGGATGTGAACCACAACATGTGGAGCTACAACGTCGGTGTTTTCATGTATGGTTCAGCAGTCATGGCGAAGCTGACCGGTGAGGAGGAGTGGCTTGACAGGACCAAAGCGTTCATCGCTTCTGCGAAACGCAATTTTGTCAATGAAGAGACCGGCGAGTTATGGGAGGCGAAGTGCGAGTCAGATAGCAGCTGTGACTCTGATCAAGTCAGCTTCAAGGGAACGTTGGCAAGGTGGCTGGGCGCCACTGCCGAGTTGCTCCCTGATCTGAGGGAGAGCGTTGGGGACATCATGCACGGTGCCAGCAATATGGCAACGGCGGGGACAATCGCGTCTGAAGCTCAAGGTGCCATCTCCACATTCAATCAGCTCGAGATCGTGGATGCTGGACTGAGGCTACAGGGTGTTGGCGGAAAGGAGGGGATGATTGGTATGAAGAGGAACACGCGAAGCGTTGCTGGCAGGATACGGTGGTTAGACACTGCGCGCTGACAGACGCTTAGCACCGCAGATACCTTTATGGTAGGCACGGAGATACTATCTCAAGATCGAATCCGTACCACCAGTATTCAAAAGTCGGAGTGGTCCTCAATAATCACGTTGTTCTGGTCTGGACGCGCGAACTTTGAAAAAACAGGTTGGGTCACGTGTAGTAAAGCGCTAAAGCGGAAGGCTTGGACCGGCCGAAGCTCGCACCATTCGACTGAACCTTGCGGCTAACGTCATAAGCGTCCGGTCCATCTCGCTCACACTTGGACCGTCAGAATTCGTGGCCCTGGTTTCCGCTGCTGCTATAATCATTGAAGGCGGGCAATATCACAAGCCTACCATAGATACTTCGTAATTGTATCTGACATGCGGCCGCCATCGATCACCATTTGAAGCTGAGCAAACCCCATAATCTGTTCACCAAAGCCGTTTGACCTCCTCAAAGGCTTTGAAGAACGACACCACGACGGTTTCATAGCCTCCAATGCTTCTAGTCTCGCGGTACTCTCTATGAAGGCAACTGTCCCTCGATCCAAGCAGTACGATGCAAATTCAGTACACCGAGGGTTGTACTCGGCGAATGCTCCGAAGTTTCTGACCGATGTTGTCAGTCATGACACTCAAGCAGAGACGCAGTGGGCAATCTGCGCTCAGAGCCTTGCCTCAAGTGATGTGCAATGCCCTCAGCCGGTAGTACAAACTTCCCAGGCTCCGCACAGCCAAGCCGGTTACCGACATTGGCCAGGTTTTTGGTCGCCATAGCGAGCGGCATGCATTCATTTCGGAGGCGAACCACCAGGTTGGCGGCTGAAATGGACAGCCGGTGGGAATTGTTCCTGAATTGCGTCTCCGCCAATCAGATGTATCATAGACTGTTCGCAGCACCACAACAAGCGTAGAAGATCGCGCGGTTGACTCCATGGTCTCCAACGCTAATGCCGCGAAAGGGAACGCTCTTCGATCCCCGCTATATCGACTTCACGCTTCGGCAGAATCTTGGTGCGTCAATCACCGGGTGATTGCTTCCGTCCACGACTTCCCCATGGGGTTCTACGCGACAGTGATGAGGCCGCGGCCTACTCTGCCGATGGAAACACTCCGAGAAACTATAAATTACCTGTATCCGAGCATGAGTCTTAAGGTACGAGTTTGAGCAACTTCAATTTGACACCATGAAGTGGACAAGCCTTCTCCTCGCACTCGCGGCTACTGTTGTGGCAGCACCACCAAAGCCGAGTCAAAAGCCGGGACCGCCAGCACCGCCTCCTCCACCTGGTGCTCCAGGCTATCCGGCACTACCACCTCCTCACAAGCCAGGCCAGCTGCCCGACAGCTTTAAGTGGACCTCAACTGGTGTCCTTGTTACACCCAAGAATGATTCGCGTCAGATCGCCGGTGTGAAGGATCCATCGATCATCTTCTACAAGGGCCACTACCACGTCTTTGCTAGTGCTGCTAGGGCTGAGGGGTACAACTTACTCTACTTCAACTTCACCGATATTGCCAAGGCAAATGAGGCACCGTTTTATTACCTCGACCAAGCTCCTCTTGGTACCGGCTATCGCGCCGCCCCTCAAGTGTTCTATTTTGCCCCTCAGAAGCTATGGTACCTCATCTACCAGAACGACAATGCTGCATACAGCACGAACCCAGATATCAGCAATCCCGCTGGCTGGACTGCTCCTAAGGTCTTCTTTCCCAATGGCACGCCAGCTCTCATTGCGGAAGGCCTTGTGACTCCCCAACAAGGATACTGGGTCGATATGTGGGTCATCTGCGACGACAAGAACTGCCACTTATTCTCACACGACGACAACGGTCGTCTGTACCGCAGTCAAACCACTCTGGCACAGTTTCCGAACGGCATGGGCGAGCCCGTGATCGCCCTGTCAGAGCCTCGCAAGGAAGATCTTTTTGAAGCTTCGAACGTCTACCACCTCGAGAAGGAGCTCTACCTCCTGCTTGTCGAATGCATCGGTGCGGGAGAATCCGGCGGCGGCGTTCGCTACTTCAAGTCCTGGACGGCGAAGGATCTCGCTGGTAACTGGACCGCACTCGCGGATACACAGGAGAACCCCTTCATGGGCGCCGCAAACGTCAAATTTCCTCCTGGTCAGAACTGGACTATCAGCATCTCACACGGCGAGATGATTAGGAACGAAGTTGATCAGAACCTGAGGCTGGGTCCATGCGGTACTTGGAGATTCTTGTACCAGGGCATCAACCCTGCTCCAACCAATGTCTCATACAATGCCTTGCCATGGGATCTTGGCCTTCTGACGCAAGATGGCTGCTGAACGATTATGTGAGAAAAGCTGCGTTCAGTTCCTGCAGAGATAACCCCTCAGTGAGCCACAGTTGAATGTAAAAATATGAATCCGAGCAATCTAGCACTACACATATTGTGACGCATGTCGCAACGACCACCTTTACGAAGACCGCAATCGTTCAGGTTGCATGCTAAGTTAAATTACAATGCAGCTCTTATGGCCAGGATCTAATGGACTTTGGGACATGCACACAGGCCATGAGTCTTTTAGATCGCAGCCACTGCCTATCTGGCCTCCGTAGCTGCTGAATTCACCACTAGTTTGAAAAGGGCTCCCAAAAGGCATAAAGGTGATAGAGGTTTTTTGAAAGATGCAAAAGGTCATACTTTCCCATCAATCAAACTGTTCAATGACTGTCGGCCGGAGGGCACACGTTTCTAAAAGCCGAAGGAGCTTGGCGATGGAAACCTGAACGAATCCATCCACGATGGCTCGCTTAGATCTAGACATCGCGCTAGCAGGGATGTCGTCGATCTCAGGGTCTGGCCGGTGGGCGCGACAACAAAATAATCTGAAATCTATTCCAATCTTCATTCTGCTCTCGTCACTGCCAAACAACCCAAAGCGACCCACACCTATAATGTTCTCATTCATGCGATCCTTCCCTTCTGGCTCGAGTACTCTTATACGTGACATACGAATTTGATCGTAACAATTTCGTGCAGTAGACATCATTTGCGTTATTCCGAGGAAGGAGTGTCTCATTGCAAATCTTTGCTTAGCTGCTGGGACCCAGCAGTTTGATCGGTTACACAGCTACCTAGCTCTCTCCCACCACACTGACTGTCAAGGGCTACTCGCCTGTCAACCACTCGTCGAACTTCAGCACCAACCACGACCATGTACCCCTCCGACGACCCCACCTCGACAACGTCATCTTCAGCCTGCAGCATCTCTCGACCGTCGTCAGCCTCCTCAGCGCCACCGCGTGAAGCTGTAAAGTCACTGCCAGTGGGTGCCCCATCGACGAACCTATTCGAAGTTCGCGATACACCCACCGCCGGCCGCGCCGTCTTCGCGTCACAACCCATCCCAGAGGGCACATTGCTTTGGCGCTCAGACGACCTCACACTATCTGTATTGCTACGCGAGTATCGTCGCGAGGTCTGCGGACAATGCTTTACCTATGAATACGGGCGAGATCTGTCGATCCGGGATCAGAGCGTGGGCTTCGCGTTCTGTTCCACTGAATGTCAAGATGCGTGGAAACGCTGGAACGGCGAGATCGGTGTGACTGCTTGGACAGCGGTCGAAACGTTGGTCAAGAAGAGAAGCAAAGAGGACGACGAGATGGTCGAAGAGGGGTTACCGCGGCCGAATCGTAAGGCAATAACGAAAGCATGGGCAGATGTAGAAGCCCAGGCTTCTCTCATTCGGACTCTGCGGGAAGCAGAGCAATCGACGACCACGACCTCGCGTCCTGGTACAGTGGAGGCTGTTGAAGCAGTGCAAATCACCAAGCAGCACCGCAGAGCACTCTCCAAAGCGCTCCAGCAGAAGATATCGCCTGACGTGATGGCTTTCATCGTTAGCGGCATCGTATGGCATCACAACAACCCGCAGGACTGGCCGAAAGTCCTCGCACTCGCCGACGATCAAACACCGTATCACAGCGCTGACGATCTAGCTGCCTTCGTACGCTCGTATCTGCACCTGCTCGCCATCCTGCCTCTTCCCCTCCTGTCCTCCCTCACTCCTGAGATTGTGTTCCTGCTCAGCAGCCGCGACAGTCATAACTCGTTTGGGATACGGTCCCTGGAAGACGATGGGAGCGAGTTTTTTGGGTACGGCTGCTGGCCTGCAGCAAGTTACTTCAACCACTCATGTGGGCCAAATATCGAGAAGAAACGTGTTGGGCAAGTGTGGGAGTTCCGGGCTAGCAGTGAGATTGAGGATGGCGAGGAACTGAACATCACGTACCTGAGCGGAGAGGAGAGGAAGATGAGTCGTGGAAAAAGGAGGGAGGTGTTGAAGAAGAACTGGGGATTTGATTGTGCGTGTGCAAGATGCGAGGCAAGTTGAGATGACTAGAGCAGCAACGTCGAATAAATCATCAAGTCCATGGCACCCTCTCAGTTCGATCGGAATATAACTCCGCTCGCTCCCTTCTGCGCATGATGTGTCTCACTTGGACGCTCTGCATCAGCTCACGCAGGCATTCGATGCTATTCTGGTAGGTCCTGTAACTACGTGGAGAAGTTTTGGGCGACTATGAAGCACGAGCTTCGCTCTGGCCCCTTTCTAGCATACACCGAAATCTCGACAGACTTCCCTCCCCTTGGCAGCAACATTCTCCACAATCCAAAGTTGTGCATTCGTGAAGACCATGACAGCACCCGGCAGAAAGGCAAAATTATTGGTCTCCAACCCGGTCCAGATTTTGCCCAACAAAGTTCCTTCGGGATTCCAGATATGAATACCATCACCGCAGCCTGCCCAAACGTTGCCCTCCGTATCGCAGTGCACACCATCAGGGAACCCATTGTCTGCATACGCAAAGATCCTGCGGCCAGCTAAATTCTTCTTGTTGATAATATCGAAGGCATACAGAGACGCAGGACGCGTCAAATTCTTTGCAAATTCCTGAGCGCCTGTATCGCTGATGTACAGAGTCTTCAGATCCGGGGACAGCTCGAGGCCATTGGGCTGTACGAAACCATCGGCCACGACTGCAATCTCGCCAGTTTTGGGAGAAAAGCGGTATATTTGCTTTGGAATCGTCGGCGCGGGTCTAAAGTCCTGAAAGTACCCGTAGTCTGCGTCTGTGAACCAAAGATCTCCGGTTTCGGGGTGCTGGCGCACGTCGTTGATGCTGGAGAAATTGCGGCCGAGGAAAGATGTCAGGATCTTCTCGGATGCGCCTGTGACGGGGTCGACGGAGACAAGGGCGGAGTAGTTGTAGAAATCGCCCTCATCGCAGTATAGGACACGAGATGGGAACGAGCCGTTACCTTCGGTACCGGGCGGGAAGTAGCTTGTTCCGCCATTAGCTTCAGCGAGCTCGGCGTAGCGTGTAGAGGCAAGCGAGTAGTTGTTTGCGAGGTCGATGACGGTAACGTTGATCGGGTCGTTGAAGTCGCCTGCCCAGTTGCTTGTAATGTAGAGCTTGTCAGTCCCTTTGTTGTATACGCCGGCTTCGTGGAAGGCTTGGTAGTCGAGGCTATATAGCTGCCGTGCTGTTGCTTGTTCACCAATGACTGCAGCAAAGCTCTGGTCATATGCAAGCAACTTAATTGTTGTGGGATTCGAGACATTCGTTGTAGCGAGCGTGTCGATGTATGCTGGGTTTATCGCGTAGGACAGCAGGTCCACGGGGATGATGCTCGACATTGCGGCTGCGGTAATTGTCGTGATGATGATTTTCCAGATGATTGCTGACTCAGTTTCCATGCCTTCTTTATAGACTCCTGCGAGTGTCGATCAGTCCTAAGGGTCTCGCACCGAGCCGACCTAATTCCCCGTCACAACGTCACTCAACCTGGCGACAAAAGTCCCGAGCCCTGGCAGATTGCGATGCGGGGTCCTTGCAGGAAAGCTTTTACATCCCCGGCAGATGTGGATGAAGTTTTGTGGGTCAGCACTGACTTATGTCCGGGGACACTGTGGGATTCAATGTGGGGAAGGTCCGATCTTGGAGTCGATGTGCATTGTGGTTGCTGTTTAGGACACAAAGCGACGCGGCAAAAATGCTGATGGCAGAGCCGCAAAACTTGTCACTCCTTTACCACCACTAATTGATCGCCGGGACTTCGTTTCTGGACACATCTAGCCCGAATTCCAATTAGAGCTTGCTAATGATGGCATCAGTCTGCGCGATGTTGTGTTGCCGAGGTCTCGTCCTGCGGAGATGAGGGGCATTGGTGCTGGAAAACCCCGCCCAGGCGCATCTGAACCACACCCACGATGTCACAATGTCCAACATGTCTTCGCAAGACGAGGAACTTTCAGCAGTGACGTACATACCATCATCAAAACAAATCGCTACCATCACGATCGATCGTGCTGCCCGTCGCAATGCTGTGAACCCCGTCACAGCACGCAATCTGTACACGGCCTTCCTCAAGTTCGAGAATGATGCTACTCAGAAGATTTGCGTCTTTCATGGCGCAAACGGGACATTCTGCGCGGGAGCTGATCTTCAAGAGCTGGCGAAAATGGGGTCGACTCAGGAGCCGCACTTTGGACCTGTGTCAGACCGCAGCATAGGCCCAATGGGTCCTTCACGACTCCAGATCAAGAAGCCTGTGATCTGTGCTGTTTCAGGATACGCCGTGGCCGGAGGACTTGAGTTGAGTCTTGTCGGTGACATGCGAATTGTCGAGGAAGATGCTGTCTTCGGAGTCTTCTGCCGCCGTTTCGGCGTGCCGCTGATCGACGGCGGTACCGTCCGTCTTCAAGCGATCGTGGGCTTGGGTCGCGCAATGGATATGATTCTGACCGGTAGAGCTGTATCAGCTCAAGAAGCGTTGTCCATGGGATTGGCCAATCGCGTTGTTCCTAAAGGCAAGGCTGTCGAAGAGGCTATGAAGATTGCAGAGATGCTGGTGAAATTCCCGCAACTCTGTATGAACAAAGACCGCGAGAGCTGCTACTTTGCAACGTACCAAGCTCAAAGCTTGGAAGATGCTCTGCGGTATGAGTTCGACAAAGGGCAAGAGGTCATAATAAAGGAGAGTATAGACGGTGCGAGACGATTTGCCGGAGGTCATGGGCGATCGGGAAAGCTGTAATGATTGTCATTTTGGGCATGCCGCATAGCAGTCGAGAGTTTCGGTGTCGGCTCTTATCGTACGGCCTCGGAGATGGCCGATCGTGCATGGACGGAGCAGCCCGCATGCTCTCAGCTCAGTATATATCAGATCAAATGCCTGAACAATCTCATCTGAGATCAACACTCAGCACACCACGGACCCCGCGCTGTCTTTGGACTATAATAGCTTGACGTCCATAATGGCTTCTCCACCAATCAGCGACGCGAAGCTCGTCTCGACACTCCTTTCTACAATCGAACACCGCATCGTACCTCTCACATCCAAGGGCGTTTCCTCCGGTTCGAAGGTGTTCGGGGCTGCAATCCTGTCTAACACCGACCTGACTCCGCTTACCATCGCCACCAACCACGAGTCCCTTTCCCCTTTACTTCATGGCGAAATCAACTGTATCCAGCAGTTCTTCACAGTGGACTTCCCTGATTCAACTACTCGACCAAACCCTCGGGACCACTGCATCTTTCTTGCCACCCATGAGCCTTGCAGCCTGTGTCTGAGCGGCATTGCATGGTCAGGATTCAAGGAGGTCTATTATTTATTTACGTTTAAGGACAGTAGGGATTTGTTCAGCATTCCCTATGACATTGATATCCTGGAACAAGTGTTCCGAGTGCGAGCCGCTGGAGAGGGCGAAGAGGCGCTGAAGAGCCGCCCATTGTACAACCGAGTAAATAGGTTCTTCAAAGCAAAGGCTCTGGCAGATGTGATTGCCGGCATAAGTGATCCCACGGAGAAAGAAGAGCTTACGAAAAAGCTTAATGAGACAAAGGCGCTTTACAACGGACTAAGCCAAACGTACCAGAGCGGCAAGCAAGGAGGAGCAGAGACTGCAAGTGTTTGGAAGTGAGCTCAGCACGAGTAGCAAGGAGGAGTTTCGCTGTCTGGAAATCATATTCCAGTCGTGACTGTTAACGAGTAGGCGTTTCTGTACTTGATGTTGTCTAGCAAGCAACTACTACGTATTGGCGGGTGTTGACTTCAAAGACCGATCGGCAATTGATAACAAACCAAACAAGCGGCGCTAGCCTCTGATTCTCTCGATCTAGCAATTCTGCCCGCTTCGTCCTCATCATTGATCGCATTGCTGCCGGTGCTAACGACTTCGTGGAGCGCGTTAAATACCACGAAGACAATGATAGGATTCGTGGTGCACCTTTACTACACCACGCGCCTGACCAGTTGCTTCAAGGGTCTCGTGTCACACCTCCCTCTCATGTCCTCCTTACGCGCCCCGTGGCGACACGCGCATAGAGCTTTCCAGGCCACTGGCTGCCGCACACATAGGTCACGCCAAGGGATTCGTGCATTGCGGTCGACACCATTGCGATCGAACACTCGCGTAGCGGGCGCTCCTCTAAGATCAGCCCCGTCTTTCGGCAGGTACTTTGGTGCTTGGGCTATTGCATCCGTATGTGACTCGTGCCCATACGCCGCATGCTGTCTCTGAGACTCTGATCAGGTTCTTGCAGGCGGGTATACGCTTTTCGGACAGACATCGTTGCAATGCGATGCTGCAAGCGCGCTGCCGAAAGATCGCCAGCCATTAATCTCGTATGCAGAAGTACAGAAGCATGTTACGGAAGATGACTGCTGGGTCATCATCAATGTAAGAACATTTACATTCGTGAGACGTACCGACTGGATCCATTCTGACTGATGAAGGGCCTGGTATACGATATGACAGAGTTTCTTGAAGCGCATCCCGGAGGTCGTTCCGCAATACTGCAACAAGCAGGCAAAGATGCGAGCGTCAAGTTCACACTCTTACATCCACCCGATGCTATCGAGACACTACCTCCGGAATATTGCCTTGGGCGAATTGACCTAGACACTCTTCCAATATCGGAGGATCAAGAGCTCACTGAGGATGAAAGGCGGCAGCAAGAGGCGCGGGTACAAATGCCTCCAGCAGCGAACATGCTACTAGTCCAGGACTTCGAATACTGGGCCGAGCGCGTACTCAGCACAACGGCATGGGCTTACTATCGAAGTGCGTCTGATGAGGAGGCCACATTCTTCGATAACCGTGAAGCTTGGCGAAGATATTTCTTCCGTCCTAGGATATTGCGAGATACCTCATGCGGCTCAACCGCAACTGCCATTCTTGGGATTCCGACTTCGATGCCAATTTTCATCGCGCCTGCGGCAATGGCGAAACTGGGACATCCTCTTGGGGAAGTGAACTTGACGAAGGCGGCTGGGAGGTCCGGTATCGTACAGGCGATATCCGCCAATGCAAGTTGTGGCTTGGAAGAAATATTCAACGCGAGATTGAAAGGCCAGCCGCTCATTTTCCAGCTGTATCTCAATAGGGACCGGTCTGCATCCTCAGAATTGGTTGAACGCGTAACGAAGCTTGGCGCGAGCGCTATCATATTGACCGTAGACGTGTGTTGGCAGTCGAAGCGAACGCTCGATGTGAGAGAGAAATTGAAGGAAGCAAGCGACACTCCTGCACCAAAGTTAATCAAAACCCGAATGGCTGGTCCCAAGGAGAAGAGCGTTTCAGAGCAGATCAGTGGCTACCAAGCCACGAACCTGACTTGGGACGACATCGCCTTCGTGAGGCAGCACACACATCTACCAATCATCGTCAAAGGTGTGCAGTCCGTTGAAGATGTACAGCTATGTGTTGAACATGGCGCCCAGGGTGTCATTCTTGTAAGTCACGTCCCCGCGTAACATGGCCACTACACAAATCACGGTTGCTGACAGTCCAACCCAGTCTAATCATGGCGGTCGACAGGCTGACTACGCCCCGGCGCCCATCGATGTACTTTATGAACTTCGCGAACTACGACCAGACCTCTTTTCCCAGATCGAAGTCATGGTCGATGGTGGTGTACGCACTGGTGCCGATGTTGTGAAAGCCCTTGCATTGGGTGCAAAGGCCGTTGGCATTGGCCGACCAATACTCTACGCGAACGGCACGCACGGTGAAGATGGCGTAGCAAGGGTATTGCAAAGTAAGACTGAACTCTCTGATGTAACAAGCAAGGCTGATCTTGGTAGTCTTACAGGAAGAGATTACGAACACGATGAGAAACATCGGCGCCAATACAGTAGATGACTTGAAGCCCGAGATGGTTGGACCGATTGGACCGTGGGTGGGTAAGAATCGCCCATCATACGCGCCAAATCCAGCACTCGCACAAATCGAGCGAGATATTGACGCACTCGGGCAACAGGCAGTGCAGTTGTAGCGATGGCTGCTATAGCATCCCCAAAATAGCTGTCACTCATCATTTCACTTCTACTTTTCGCATCAATCAACACTGTTGCAGCTAATCTTGCAAGTCTTGGCTCTACATCATACAACTCTTTGATGGTCACGAGAGAACTCACCATTCGCGCGGAAAAGGGTGGGCAATCAACAAGTTCGGCCGCTTCCAACGATTTTACATGCGGCCCAGGAAAACCTTGCATCAATGGAGCCTGCTGCGGAAAAGACGGATGGTGTGGGTAAGCCAAGCAATACTCTCGCAATGATCAACCAAGATTCAGTCCATGAACTGACCTCATGTCAGATATGAGCCTAAATATTGTGGCGATGGGTGCCAATCCAACTGCGACGCTAAAGCAGAATGTTGTGCTTACTCGAATTCATCTGGCAAGACATGTCCCCTGAACGTTTGTTGCAGCAAGATTGGATTTTGTGGAACAACGGCTGAGTAAGAAGCATCACTGTTACTATACTCGAGTCTCTGTCGCCGATTGCTAACGATGGTTTCCAGGTTCTGTGAAGCTGGATGCCAGTCCAACTGCGATCAGCCAAAGCCAGCAGTTGCAAAAAAATGTTCAGCAAGAAGTTATTGCCTACTGGGAGGGCTGGAATGAGAACAAAGCCTGCGAGTACATGACCCCTGATAAAATACCAGTGAACGACATCAGGCGCAAGCGTTGGCCACGCAGACCCCTATGATACAGGTGTTGCATTTTTTTTGTTAGCAGGTTGGACACTGGTCTGTCATCCATGTCCAAGCGAGACAATCCAGGTCTACATTTTCTTGATTGCCCTGTCGACTTGGAGGGATCACCAGTACACCGGGAACACACCGTTCGCATTCTGTGTCTCGACAGTAATAAGGCTGATTGCTTTGGAGTAACTAAGGGGGGTGTTGCAGTAACAATCGTGCATCTACCAGACAAGTGCGGTAACGGCACCTTTGCTCGTGCTGTGTCTCGTGTACCATCCATGAACCGGTCCGTTCCGGTCGGAATCGCGCTACAAAATCCCATTTCAGCGGTATACGACTTCACATTTGATTACGACATGGGACTCGTACGAAGAGATGCTGGTAAATACTCAATTTGAATGGACTACTCCAACGTGCAAGGGTATTGGAAGGCTGTGGTTGATTCAGAGGGGGTCAAAAAGCGTAGTCTGGAAGAACTCGTGGATCGATTCTACTCCAGCAAGCAGGACGATTGGTTCGATAAGTTCAACAGTCTCGACACCAGCGGTTCGTCAGAATTGAACGATCTCACGAAGACTAAATTGAGACGTCTCGTCTTCTTCGAAAGTCAGATGTGCACTACCAACGGAGGTGAGACAAGTCAAGGAATAGCTGCCACTATGGATGGTGTGTTGGATGTCGGTTTCTACTATGAATTTTCTCTCATTGCAACATGGGACCCTACCTCCAAAGTCGAAGTTCCACAAGCCGCTGGATTCTGGCGTTCTATCGGTACCACCTCAGCAACGTTCACCGTGGCGGGCATTAATACACTGGATACCTCTCAGAAGCTTTCCGGAAAGTCACTCAGCAAATCCACTAGGACACAGTCGATTGGTTGCCACAGCCTCTTTAAAGGTTGGGCATCTTTCGTTCCTTATAAACAAGAGTCTGTCAGATTGAAGTCAACGGGCGAATCTTCCACAGATGTCACTTTCAACGGATACATGGAGGTGAAAGCACAAGTGTAAGCAACCAAAAGTTCAGTGACAGAGATGAGAGAAAGTTCAATGCTAACCAATCTTCTGCAGCGACTGAAATTCCAAGGGAGTCAATTTACAGTAACACCTGACGGTGAGCTACCTGATATGTCTGTCACGCAGACGGTGATAGCGATGTTTACGTTTGAGGGGGCATCTGATGAAGTCTGCCTGGAAACATCCATACTTGCAGAGAAGATCGCCCATCTTACGAACGGGGAGTATGTCGGTTGGGACTCGTCGTACTCTCGCTCTTTTCACGAGCAGGGTGTTACTAGCGACCAAAAGGAATGCTTCAGGGGGACGAGTAAGAAGACTCGTTCGGATTCACCACAGGACTTCTAAGGTGACGGGAAGGACACGAATGGAGAAAAACTCGATGAGAGTGTTTCCACAACGAAAAAGAAAAGGCGAACTAGCTCGCAAGTCAAGGGAGATTTCTGTGGGATTACGCACCAGATCCAACTGCTTGACCCGATCAACAAAGAGGCTGCAGGTAGTAGCTTTTTCAAAACGCCTGACATAGATTGCAACGACTGTGGCAGCTGCACAACAATTCTCGAGAACAAAAAGATTTGCTGCGCCTGCGCATGGCTTCCACCCAACGAGGATTTTCTAGGAGTTATGCCCACGACACCTGCCATCTCGCGGCGCAGCATCTTCGAGAATGACATGAGCTCTTTGCATAGCCTGCAGACGCGAGCAGCTATGAGTGTTGGCGGGGATACGAAGACTGTCACCTTCTGGGAAACATTCCCTTACTTCCTCGATTTTCCAGATGAAGATGAAAAACTATGCGGTCGAGAGCGACCAGTATCCAGCATTCCCCGACTACTATAAGAATCCTCACACCACCTCGAATTGGGACTTATCCGATCGTTCAACTGGTGTCAAGAAATATTTCTGTAATGCTACTGATGCCTGCGATTCTTTCGATGTAGCTCAGGCTGCAACATATGATTCAGTCTATCCATAACGTGAGTGCATAGCAAGTGGCACGGCTAGGCGAGTAGCGCACCCCAACAAACTATTAGGCCTACTAACTTTTAAACCTTAACAGATTAACTACTAGACCTTAAATTGCTTTTAAAAGAAAAGAGAATTAAGCTTGCGCTTTAGGCAATTAAAAAACTATAAAAGCTAAGTATGCAACGCGCTACTATAGTCTATAAAGTCTCTAAAATAACTCTTTACTACTAATATACTAGAATACAATTAACACACAATACCTACTTCTAATTATTAAATTTTACTAAGATAGAAAAGTAGACGCTTATATATATAAAAAGCTTGACTAGGAAGGCCTTACTCTAACGCTCTATTAGATTAAGAATATAGCTAATTATTTGCATGCTATATATAATATAGACTCTATTAGCTTATAATAGGCTTTAAACTTTGTTAAATATAAACTTAGACTTTAATTATATATAACTTAATAGAGAAATTATTAGAGAGTTCTCTGCAGCAACTAAGAAGTTATTAAGCCCTAGTTTAATCTAATATTTTTAGAAATAAGATTAAAGTAGTTACTGCATTAGAGAGATATACTAAGCCTATTAGAGTCTAGCAAAGAAACTATAAGTAGGTAACTTTAATTGCTGCAATTAACGCAATAGGCTAGGTAATTGCGCCTTACTTTATGTTTAAAGTAAAGAACTACAACGCGTCTTAATACTCTAATCTAAAGTTCTAATAGCAAATTAGAGTTAGTAATAATAGCTAGACTACAAACAACTTTAGTGTAGCCTAGCTAAGGCACTTTATTAAGTAGATTAAAAGATAGAGGGTAGGTAGCTATATACTACTAATACTTAATAGCTATAAGAGCTACAAGTTACTTTCTTTCTAGACTTTTTGGAAAAAGAATAAGATAATTACTTTTTATATGCCTTTGCACTTATTATACATCCTGCAGCTGCTTAACATAAGCTATTTTGCCCCTCTTAAGTAGGCGTACAGTAAGATGATTAGAGTCTTAGTATTAAACTATGTTAGTAGAATTAATAAAAAGGCTTTTATTGCAATCTTTGCAAAGGTGTTTAAGAAGGCGTTTTTGAAGGCGAATATTAGAGCAAGCTTTAAGGCAACTAGCTTAGTACTTAATAATCTATTAGTAGTGCTATTAAAGCTTAATACTAAGATTCACACGCTAACACTGCTGCTTTGAGAGGAGCCCTAATAGAACCCTAAGACACCTACTAACGCTAATAAGATAGAAGCTTAATTAACGCTACTTTGCAATTGTATTTAAAGGCACTAAGAATTATTACTAACTCTAATAGTCAAGATTGTTAACTAGCTGCAGAGAGGCACTGCAATGCTGCTACAAAGATAGATATTAACATCCAAAAATTGCACATAAATACTAATTTTACATGCGTAGCAAGCAATAGAAAACTATTATATTAGTAGATGTATAATGTGTTTCCCTACCAAGCCGCGCACCCCCACTGAACTGCGCGGTCTTGCTAACTTTACTAAACTCTCTGTCTATTGCAGTCTATTACTCTACACTACAACGCTGCGCAAATACTATTACAAGCTAAAATTACTTCTTAGAAGTATTACTATTATCTATATCTATAATTTAGTAGTGTATGTATGTAAGTTATAGCTAGTCTTGCTATAATATCTATAGTGCCTCTTTTTGCGTACCTTTTTTGTAAGCTGTTTAGTTGCTTTACAACTACTACTGTCCTTCTCTACTATCAAATTCTATATATTACTAACTATAAGAGCCTTCTTTATCTAAATATACTTTTGCTTGCGACTACGCTATTTATTTATTGCATTAATTAACTGTTAAAGGCTTGCTAGCTTATAGTTCTATAACTATAAATTATAACCTATAATAGCAATGCCTTTTGCAAGCTTATTAATAGCTTGTAGAAGAGAAGAGATAGGTAATTCTCTATGCTTTTATATACACTTATAAACTAGTCTTAATTACGCTTCTACTTTTTTAATAGTAGCTAGTGCTGTAGACTTCTAAGTAGTAGTCTCTGTAGGTAGTAGTATTAGTACACAAAGTACTATGTTAAGCTTTAATAGTACACGCTTAGGGCTATGTAGAACTAAGCTAGCGCCTTTAAAGCTTGCTAGAATATCAATCTTAGTAATTGCTTTATTAAATGCAATGCAAAAGGGTAGTAAAAAGGTCTTTTTTTTTAACTTGCGTAATAGTGTACTTTGCCTAGCTATTAATCTCTATGTAGTATGCCTGCTTTAGTAGCGCAAAACAGCCTATATTAAGTAGCTGCAATAGATGCGACAAGTGTAGAGGTATGCAGAGAAGGATGATCTTATATTCCCTACAGTAGGCTTTAAACTTTATAGAGTTGTGGCTTTTATAGCTACTAATAATTAGCAAATAGTACGCGCTAATAGTATAGTTTTTTGTAAACGCGTTAAAGTACTTTAGCTACTATAATTTAAGCCTATTTACTGTCTAGTTATTGTTGCTAGTTGTAATAACCTAATCGCGAGGCAGGTTAGGGTACTAGGTTATAATTAGAACTCTGCCTTAGAAAATAATAAAAAGTAGGATAGCCTAGCTAGCTGCACAGATGCCTATAATAATAGTAACCTACTTACAGTTACCTAGCTGTATAGTCTTAGAGTTAGATTACTTCTTAGAGCCTGTAAAAACTATCTAATAACCAATTACGCCTATTATAAAGCCTGTCTTATTAAAGTTGTATGTATCTTTATCTTAAATGTTGTACGTCTTCTTTGTACTCCTAACTAGCTTAAACTAGGGCTTAATAACGCGTTAATCTTTGTTTAGGGCTTATTAACAATTATATAGGTAGTTACGTCAAAGCTTAATCTTCTCTGTACGCGCGTTAAACTTGTCTACCTAGTGCTTGCTAACAGGTCTTTTATTGCGCGCAGTAAGTAGATTATTAGCTAACGTACCTCACGGGCGAGCGGGTCACACGAGCGAGCGGGTCACTTTTGCCAAGGCCCTACCAAAACTTACTCTATTATAGCCCAAAACACTATGAATTAGCGCTGTATAAGGCAAAACAAACTATATTATTACTTAGAGGCCTCTTCTACTTTATTCTTACACATTTGCGCATTATACCTAGCCTTGTTGCACTATTTATAGCGTCTTTAGAATAGGTTGCCTACTTTAGCGCGCACCTACTTCTTCACCTTCTTTCTATTACTACGCGCTCTAAACTTCTTTAGAGCTATTAAGTGCGAGCCTTCTTTAACTACTAGGCTCTTTTCTTGCTAAATTTACTTTCTTTTATATAACTTGTGTTGCGTAGCAGCTTTAGTAGCTGCTTTAAGCTTATAGATCTAATTTTATATAAGCGCAAGCTTATATAATAGAATTGCTTCTTTCTTTATATAGTATTCTATTGCGCTTAGAATAGAGTTTAGGGACCTGCTTTAATTCTTTTTATACTTATTTTAAATTAGAGTTAATTATAACTTAAATTCTAGAGTATTGCTTAGAGTTTATAACTGCTAGGGCTCTTTGTTTATAGGGAGTTATAGTGTAGTGGAGCGTTATTCACCTCCAGGCTCATTGTGCTCGATGCTTTGAGTAAGAATCAGAAGTAGTATTATTATTAGTAGGTGTGTTGTTGTATGTTCGTTCTCCTCCCTCCCTGCTCTAAGGCCCACTCAGTTCGGCTGCTAACTACGCTACTTGCCCCATGTTACTCCACCACATCCCTCCCTCATTCAAGCAACTTAGCCCCCTTAAGTTGCGTTAGTTCTGAGTGTAGCTTAGAGCACTTCTTATACAAATTACTATGAAAGAAACTAATAGCTTATACTTCAAAATCCTCCTTATACCCCCTACTAAGTTCTTCTTAATTTATTATTTGTTTAATCTGTAAGCCCTTATATTTATGCAATTTAATAACTGCTCTTATTTGCTCTAATTTGTTTTTATTGCTCTTTTCGCACTGCTCCCTACTTCTTCTATTTTAGCTATTTATTCGCAATATTGCTAATTATTCTGCGCTTTTCTTTATTTGCTATAATAGTCTCTTATAAATCTTAAAGCTCTTCTATTATTTGCAGATTTATTTGCACACCTTCAAAATTAGGCCTCTAGGTTAGCGCCTTTAAGCAACGCTTAGCGCTGTTAACTATTATACTTAAATTTTCCTACCTTTACCTTGTTGCCTAGGAAGCGTGATAACTAAAAGGCGCTTAGGCGCTAGCGTTACTAAGTCTGTTTGCGCCCTTATAACAAAATATCTTTTATAACTCTACAATACTATCTTTTCTTTTTTCTACCTCTATAACTCTAACTCTTCGCTAACTCTCGCTCGCTGCGCCTTTATTCTTTGCTGCTTTTCTATTGTCTAGCTTTACTGTTCTGTTCAACTTCCTGCTAATTTGCGCTCTACTTCGCCCTCGCACACACTTACTTTACTGCTTTGTTTGTATTGTAGCGACACTCCACCTGTTCGCAATGTCTAGTAGTCGTGCTCTGAGCATGCCTTAGTCTAAGACAGTTAGCGCGAGATTAATTAAGAGTAGCGTTGACCTAGTGTTTGTTAACTACGCCTCTGAGTGCCGCTTAATCTCCTCTAGAAGCTCTAAGGACAACAGGGTCAGTAAAGGCGTGATTAAGAAGATTAGCGCTAGCGGTTAAGGACAAGCCTTTGCATACTTCCCTAACTCTTAGCGTTTTGCTAAGTACCTAGCAAACTGTAGTATGTTGCCTTTTCTTTCCTTTTTTTTCTAGATTTACTTAGCAACTTTACTAACTTTTACTTAGTAAACTCTGCACTAGCTAAGGAGTTTAAATCTACTAATAGTATTATCTTGTACACAAAACTTGTTTGCTAGAAGCGCTATAATCCTCTACTTAACTTCCTCTATATTGTCCTCCTTCTCTGCCTTAAGACTAATGAAGAATCTGACCTTTACAACATTCGCAAGGATAAGGTACACAACATCTGCCCTAAGTTCTGCTTATAAGATACATACTTCCGCTCTAGTACTCGCAAACAAGGTGTCACTAACTACTATTTGTAGGTCTATGTTGCGCATTATTAACTTTAAGCTATAGTTATAGGGCCTGTTAACATAGTGGCTCCTGACAATAACTACAACTTTAACTACGACTCCAAGAATGCTTGCAACTGTTATATAACTTTTAGTAGTCTAGCTAAGCCTTTCAAGTCTTGCAGGCGTGCGTTCTAGTATAGTACTATTCTTAGTGGTGGCGGTTGCACTAACTGCCTCTAGGGTAGGCGCCTTAAGGACTGCAGCCTTCGCTGTAAGTTCTAACTCCCTTCCTTAGTTCTAACTATTTCTTAGGATGTTAACTTGATGCTTTCTCAGTAACTATTGCTGTAAAGCGCTTAATTAAAATTGACCCTACCTAACTCTTTGAGGAGGAGTCCGCTGCGCCTACGCTAGCCTGCAAGAAACTCCGCTGCACCCTTACTAGAGAGCTTCGCAACGCCGCTTCTTTAACTTCTGCGCCTTCGTTGTCTACCAAGAATGCCTCTAAAGCTCCTGTTGCTGAGGAGGGTTCGTCCCCAATACTAGTGTTATCTAAGTCTAGTTCTAAGCAGCAGGAGGCTGTGTTTGCTGCTTTTGCTAAAGGTTGGCCCGCTCTTAAGGAGCGCTTAGCTGTTATGCGCTTAGGCACTTTAGGCCTAAGCATCTCTTTAGATACTTGCGATGAAGCTTCTAGTTTTTTGTCTTTGCCTGACAGTCCCTCTGTGTTTCCTAGTAATAGAGTGGAGGACGCTTCCACTTTCATTGCGCATAATTCTAAGGCTAAGGAGCTGTCTAAAGATAAGGAGGATGCTAATAATAATTTAACTGCTGTTATGGGTGAAGACAGTGAGGAGGATAGTGATTTCGAGATGTCTGGGGAGGGCTCTGATGAGGCAGATAAGGAAGATAAAGAGGTTGCAGTTGCTGCTAGCGGCTCCGAGGTCGTTAATTAGGATACCCCGGATGAGCTGCCTCTTTATGAGCGAGGCTTCATGAGGCGCGACAGGGAGCGTCGCTTGAAGGCTAGTTAGAAGTGACTGCTGCTCCAGCTCTTTCTCCTTCCTGTACTATAGTTAAACTCTGTACTTGCAGTTACTAATTCTTGTAGTTACTAAACTTTTGCTTGTCTTAATTCTCGCTCTTTTTCTACTTTGTCACTGCACTAAGTCTAATCCCTCCTCTATTCAAAAAAACTTGGCCTCTTTAAGTTCATAAATTTAAGTTAATACTTCTATCGCGTTAGCCTAAGATTTCGCCATAGGCAGTATTAAACTTATGCGCCTGCTGCCTTGAGCAGTCTACGTCGCCTCTTAAAGGTCCTTCTTGTTGTTTAGCCTGTTCGCAATCTATTTTATGCTTCTCTAAGTGTTTTGTGCTAGCCTAAGCTTCTTTTAGATGCCCTTTTTAGGCCTTGCCTCTTTGTTCTTTGTTGTCTGCCTTTTGCCTATTCTTCGCGCAAACTTGATACGCTCTATTGCTTCCTTAAAGTTCCTCTTCTGCACCTTATGCCTTCGCTCATTCTCACTGCTGTTTACAGCTATCTACAATATCTGCCTCTGCGCTGTCACCGCTAAGCGGCTCTCTGCGTTCTTGAGCGTTTATTAGCCTTCACTTAGTTGCCAACAGCAGCGCGTTATGTAACTAGCGCTTAGACTATGTTATATTTTAGTTATAAGCTTCCTCCTTTATAAATAAACACTTCTTTATCCTTTATTTTTGCGTTTGCTACTAACATCTCTTTTACTATTCACTTTCTCTTTAACTGCATATTACTACTGTATAACTTCTCCTCTGTTCCTCACTTCAGCTCTTTTATTTCTGTCGCCTCGCAACTGTCGCCTCTCTGCGTTTAACCAGATCATGTCTTGCACCAACGCCGACAAGCGCTCTACTCCCGTCAAGAAGCCCGCGCTCTCATTCGATGAGAATGGCGTTGTTGATGAGTCGATAGCCTTTGTCTTTCTTTGCTACTAGGAACCACAGGTTACAGTACTGACTCTTGCAGAGTTTGAGCGTGCCCTAGTCAATGCGCTCCTGCACTATTTCTATAACAATCTCGCGCAACTTCTGCGGAATAGGGAACTAATTCGCTCTCTAGGCTGTGTGCGGCACTGTATCGATTCTTACTAGAGGGATCACTTCTCAGCTAACCCTTCCTAACTCACGGAAGTCCTAGGCTAGAGCAGCTTCCCTTTAATAGAGGAGTTCTATTAGCATATCGCGTTCTCGCGGCTGCAGCTTAGAGCTAATTTTCATAGAAGCAATCCTTTCTAGAGTAATCTGGGTACCCCTAGGGAAAGAAGTATATTAAGGCTTAAAGTAATCTTTAAACAGCGCAGAGTTGCTGTCTGCGTTTAGAATCTGTTCTTTTCTCGCTCGCTTCTTTTAGTTAATAAACCTCTTAATTTCCTGTAATAGCTAGCTAGAATTGTTAACTAGTTAGATCTTCTTAGCCTTTTGTTTGTGCATTGTGTTAATTGCGAAGTTAGGGCTTGAGCTGCCCTCAACTAAGGTTGCTTATACTATAGTTACAACTTCTACTAGTACCTAACTTTTTTCCTTGCGTATTGTAGACTATTGTGCAGACTAGAACTTGTCTGCTTGCCTTACTGCTTGTGGATTGCTAAGTTTCTATGCTACTCTTCTGCAAATCGCTCTTGAGACCTTTTTAGATGTCTTATTTGCGATTACAAAAAGTCCCTCTTTATTATAGATAACAATTTCTCCTGTTGCTCTAACGCCTAATACTCTAACTCTGTTCTAATTGTAGTATACTAAGTTGTTAGATGCGCCTGCTAAAGGCCTTTCTGCTAATAAGCTTGGTGGCTTGGCGCAATTGCGGGTTGGCCTGTTACTTCCCTACTCCAATTGCGCTGAGTTGATCTTAACACTTCCCCTATTATTAGCTAGATAGTTGTTTATTAGCAAGTTTAGGAGCGGAATGCTGGCTATTGCGCTTCTTACATGTTTCCTGTTATATTTCCTACTAGCGGTCCTGCATATAGGCCTAGCGCATTAATCCTATCTCTCTTAGTGCACGCTACGCGTGTACTGTGTTTACTGTCTTTGCTAACAATTCTGCAGTATGTTAACCTGTTTGTCGCGTATTTGATTTGTACTTAGGCGTTAGTTAGGAAAGAATTTCTAAGGATAATTGGGTTGGTGCAAGTTTCTAGCACAAAAAAGTTAGTTCTTATGAGAATTTAGCCTACCTTGACTGGCACTCCCCACACGATGCCTACGAAGCCTTTGGTGGACCTGTTCGCTGCTACTATCTGAGCTGCTCTCATATTCTTTGGCAACAATGTAATAGGGAGTTGTGCACGTTCCGCTGTCTCGCGTTTCATAGTGTTAAGCTCTGCTCCGGAATCAAGGAGGCTAAGGAAGCTCTTATCACGGATCTTGATAAGGACTTTCGGACAGTCGCGGCGCAGATGTTCTACGCCTAATGCGCGGTTATAGGTTTTGCAGGTGCTAGTGGGTTCGTACATGTTATTGTCCAGCGGGAGTTCTGCGCCTGACTCCTTCTCGGCGTGCTGCTGATCTAGGGCGCGGATTTGAGAATCCGACCAATGATCGGCTTTGATGCGCGCGCAACGCACGATCTGGCCTAACTCTACCTCAACCTACACGAACTAAGGTACCTCGCCTCCTGCAAACTGCGAGATTCCGTTCAATAGTTGGGCACGATTATTATCCTGTTCTTTGCTACTGTCTAAGTTACCCTTAAGCGCTTTGGCGTTAACGTGCAGCCTTTTGAACTCCTCTAGCGTGTATCCTAACTGGAAAAGTTTCTTTTGCATCTTAGGTATGTTGCTAATAATTGCTTTGAGCGGTAGTTGGATGTGCAAATTAAGAATTTGCTAAATTACTCTATGCGCGTCTGCGTTAAGCTTCTTAACTAGTTAATGTTTCCTTAGTGGCTTGTCCTTCGCGTCAACTCCTTCTAGCTTCAGGCCTAAGTGGAGCTCAGGGCTAAGGACCTAGACATCTTCCATAGCATTATTATTAGGCTCCCTAGTGAACTGCACTGTTTGATCTTTGGCCTGTCTTTAACTTAGGAAGTACTCGTCTTCACAGTTCTTGTGCCCTCTTAAATGTAGGATCTTTTTAAAACTAGGCTTCTTTATAATAGTCTTGTGTATCCTTCTAGTTTGATTAGTTCTTAATCTACTTTTAACTGCTGATGCACTTGTCTTTAGGTTTATGTTGTTAACTTAGCTTTCTAAAGGTGTGCCTGAGGGCTGCTCTAATTGTTTAACTAACTAGTTTAAATACTCCTAGTACCCTCGTACTAAGTTGTCCAGCAGGGTCCCTGCTGAATCAGGGAACAGAGAGGTACTCATCGCGTTAGTTGTCACAGGCTAGAAGAGGTTAGAGAGCTCACTCTAATTAGCTGTTACTGTGAGCAGGTTAACATCGCGCTTTAAGAATTGCCTCTTAATCTCTGATAAGAACACTTTAGCCTACCTTCTTTAGTTTATTGACAAGTTTAGTACCCTAAACTAAGGGTTGCTCTTAGTACCCTACTATAGGATATTTAAAGAGTTAAGATGCACCTATCCTGCTTTAATGTATACTTAGAGCGTAGGATAGTTGTTCTTCTAGTGCCTAATTAACCTACACACCTAGCACGCGGGCAAGTAACTGTAACTACTGTTCTAATATCTTCTCTGTTGGAAACCTTAGGTGCTCTAGTTGTATCCGCGTTGTAGACTGTTCTGCTAATTCTAATTGCGCTAGGGGTATGTGTTGGCACTCTAGTTAGGCGCTTGTTGAGCATAGAATCCTTAGTCTTGGGGATAGTAGCGCTGCTAATTTGCTACAACGCCTTGTTTGCTGGCGTATTAGCTTGTCTGTTCTGCTTGTTTGTTTGATTGTTGCTTAATCTTACTTCTGACTATGGGCATGTTTATAAGCTTAGCTTCCCTAGAAGTCTATTGGCACTTCTAGGGCTTGTTTATAAACGAGGCTTTATTAATTTTTAATTGCGTGAGTTTGTCGGCTAGGTTATCTACTTCTGATCTTGTTAGAACAGCTTCTAGCGGGGCTTGCCTGTTACGTCTGTTGAGCGTCTCTCTAGCACGCGGAAGGTTTAACTTTAGGGCTCTGAAGGCTGCGTAGGGATGAGTTTCCTCCTCTTGTTTCTTAGCCTGTACTTAAGCTAGCCTCTAAGTTAGATTAGTAATCTTATTAACCTTAAACTCTACTTTAGCATTGTAGACCTTAATCGCTTCTGCTGGGTTTATAACGCGAGCATCCTCCTCCATACAAATACGCCTTGAGAGATAATTACAGAGCTACTTGTAATTAAAGCTATTAGGCTTGCTAATCTTGAAGTTAAACTTTTCTATTAAGAAGAATCGAAGTGCCTAGGGCAGACCCTTAATCAGGTATATTCCCTAGTCAAATGCCTGTAGCGTGCTAGCGTTAATGCAGCGCTTGCTTCTGATTTAGAATTCCTGTAGGTATTCTCTAACGTTAAGTCCCTCTCAGGCCTAGCACTGCAACAGCCAGTACTTAAAGTACTCTTAGCGTTCCTCTTGTTAGATCCTATCATTGTCCTTGAAGCGCTTCCTAAGAAAGTCTTAGAAAGTGGCCTAGGTGCCAGATTCCAAGGCTTTATTGTATTTCTTAGAAGTAGTAATAGTAGCTCAGGGCTTCAGTTTACAGTAAGCTATAACACATTTAATTATGTCCTTGTTGTTAAATATGTAATACTTCGCTATTTCTTTGTACCACTCTAGGAAGAGGGTCACATCTTTGCCTGCAAAGGGCTTAACATTATCTTAGGGGTATAGGAGAACTGCTGCAGCAGTTAAATTGCGTGTAGCAACCTCTAGGTTCTCTGTCATACAGACTAAAAGTGCTCTAAGCACATTAGGTAGGAGAGAGCTTGTTAGAGTATCAACTTCTAAGGCTAAATTAATACTTTTCTCGCGAACGTCTAGCTTCTTTAACTAATCTTTATCTTCAAGGGATTAGTTTAGCTCTAGAGGGTGGACGTCGCGGCCTAAGAACGTCTCAACAACAGCAGGAGTCTCCTTGGCTAGGAATAGGCCCGCTTAGTTGTTAGATTGTTCTTTAGTACTCATATTGATTGTTCTTAATATTCTTGTTGCGTACGCAAGTAGAAATAACGTGCAAATAGCTTTTAAGAATGCAGCAATTGTTGTAAACATTGTTGTTGCGCTTAACTAGTACTCTAACAGTGTCTTTTGTAACTAGTAATTAGTTTAGCTTATTAGTGTCTTACTAGCCCCTAATACTACTTTAACTTCTCTTTTAGCGTAAATTCCTTGTCTAGAGTAATTTCTTTGCGCTATTAAGTTCTTATTCTTCTTAACATTGCTATTAAGTTAGGCTTCTATTCTATTATGCTAATTCGCTCTTAAGTTATTGCTCTACATCTAAGAGTATACTTTGTAGCAGGTTGCTGCTCTCTAATATAATAGTTAGACCTGCGCTCTGTGTTGTGCTGCGCTCTTCGCGCGTTTTAAATATATTGCTTCTAACTTGTTAAGGATAACTCTTGCTAATTCGCCCTTAGAGCTGCTTCTGAGCCCTCTGTGCTTCTGCTAAATAGTAATTAGTTAATTTTAGGGTCTTTTGCGTGCCCTAGGTTGCGGTACTAAGCGTGTTTTAGTGTCTTTTGTTAAATCTAGTTGTTGTAGGCTTCTAAGCCTATTTCTGTTGTTCTCTTTGCGTCTCTTAATATACAATTGTTAGTTCTCTTTTGTTGTAATTAATTTTAGGCTTACTAAGCTTTCTTATGCTGCTACTAAACAGCTTTAAAAATGTAATTCTTGTTCTGTGTGCCTTTGCGTGTGGTTGAGTATGTCTTAATAGCACCTAAATGTCCTGTCTTGGTCTTGTAGGCTTCTGAGTCTTTTTCTGATCTCTTTTGTTGTGTTGATTGTAATCTTATTATTAATTTGTGTTGTTACAGTTGTACTCTAGTATGCTTTAATATCCTTTCGCGATTTCCTAGACTATTGTCAAGGGTGATCGCTTGAGAAGCGCTTAGGGCGTAACCTTCCTAAGTGTGAGGCTGTAGGAGTTTGAGTGGTAGATTGGTTGCTATATGTAGTGGAGCGTTATTCACCTCTAGGCTTATTGTGCTCGATGCTTTGAGTAAGAATTAGAAGTAGTATTATTATTAGTAGGTGTGTTGTTGTATGTTCGTTCTCCTCTCTCTCTGCTCTAAGGCCCACTCAGTTCGGCTGCTGACTACGCTACTTGCCCCATGTTACTCCACCACAATAGTAATAGAGTCTGCAGCTTTATATTAAGGCTGCTTATAACCTAATCTAGGTTAAAAGGGACTAGTCTAGCGCCTTAAAACTCTTCTAGAATATTGCTAGAAGTAATTGCTGTATTATAGGCTGCTTTAAAGAATAGCAGAAACTCTAGCTTTATAATATAGTTAATTTAGTTGTATATAGCGTTTTTAGCTTAGCGCGTATAGACTTTCTTTAAAGGGGCAAAATAGCCTATATTAAAAGGCTGCAGAAGGTGTGATAAGTGTGGAGGTATACATATAGAGATAATCCTGTTATTCTGGTAGTATCGCTGGAATTGAATAGAGTTATAACGTGTTAGATAAGCGAGCACCGCAGGCAAGCGAGCGCCGCACCCCACCAACTTTGTGCACCTTTCTCATCTTAACGTACAATAGCTTAACGCAGCGCTACTCTATTACTTTCAAACAAAGTAGATGTCTAGCTTACTATTTTCTCTATTAATTCTTATTAAATATAGAGTAATTGTAGAGCTACTGCAGTCTACAACGTGTCTAAGCAAACAATCTGCCGCCAACGCGCTAGGAAGCTTACCTAACACAATTGCTAGCCTAACTTAAAGAAGCTTACCTAGCTAGAAAAGGAGGTAATTGTTAAATACATACTTAATCTAGATCTACGTAGATTCGCGCCTACGTACACAGCTATATATAATATAGCTAATAAGCTGCTAGGTGCGCGCAGTGCAGGCTAAGTTAGGCAAAAGTAGCCAGCTAACTTTATTAAGCGTACAGATAGTCTTAAGACGCGTTTTAACTAAGTGTACAATAAATAGAGAGCTCTGTGTGAGGATCCCATCCTTATCCGCAGCTAGTTTAAGCTTATAGAGCAGACAAAGGCCAAGTATGGCATCTGCAATAAAGACATCTACAACTTTAACAAGGCTAGCTTTATAATAGGCAAGATTACAACGCAGCTTGTTGTATTAGGGTTAGAGAGAAGAGGTAGGCCAAAGGCTATCTAGCCTAGCAACTATAAGTGGGTGACAGTGATAGCAGCTATTAACGCTGCTAGCTAGTCAGTCCTATTATTCCTAATCTTTGCTAGCAAGTACTATCTCTCTGCCTGGTACAAGGAGGAGAAGATCCTACACAACTAGGCAATTAGAGTTAGCAATAACAGCTAGACAAACAACAAGCTAGAAGTTAGCTAGCTAAAGCACTTTAACGCTTATATAAAGGCTTGTACAGTAGAAGCGCGTCGCCTGCTTATCCTTAATAGCCACAAGAGCTACTACTCTCTTAAGTTTTAAGAGCTCTACAAGGAGAATAATATCTACACGCTCTGTATGCTACTTTACTTATCTTACCTACTCCAGCCTCTTAACGTTAGCTGCTTCTCGCTGTTAAAGCGCGCGTATAGTTATAAGGTAGAGAGCCTAATCTGCAACTACATTAACTATGTTACTAAGCTTAAGTTTCTGCTAGCGTTTAAGATAGCTTTTAATTAATTATTTATATTAGCTAATATCTACTTAGCCTTCTAAGGAGCAGGCCTTGTGCCTCTTTAGCTAAAGACTGTTCTCTCAAAGCTAGACGTACAGCTACGTACGCCTACTCCTCCAGCTGCTCTCGCAGAGGCTCTCTAGAAGGCTCGTACTCCAAGCAACGCACGCGAGCTTAAGGCTTAATTAACTCTAATTTGTAAGCGCGTACGCTATTATAAGAGCTTATTACTAGCCTCTATTATAGAGGCGATTAATTAGCTTAAAAAAGGAGCTAAGGTAATAATGCTCTTAGCTAAGCTAATGCGCGATTAGATTGCTAGCCTTAAAAGAGCTAATAAGGCAGCGTTAACGCGTAGACAGCGCAAGAAAAAGTGACTATAGAAGCAAGAAGTCTTAATAAAGAGGGCTAGAGAGGATATACTTGCTTAATATAAGGCTAATTAGCAGATTGCTTATAAAAAGCGTTAAGGTAGAGAGTAATTAGGCCTTAGCTACTAGGCTTTGGCGCGCTACAAGAGGTGCAGGGAGACTAGGCACAACTTATATACGTGCAAAAAAGAGACTATAGCTACTACTTAATCCATCCTATTAATTTCTATGTACTATACTATTGCGTTGTTAAGATACTGTGTAGGGGTGCGCAAAGTTAGTAGGGTGCGGCGCTCGCTTGCCTGCGGCGCTCTCTTATCCAACACGTTAGCTCTTATAGCTATTAACAATTAGCATATAGTAGGTGCTAATAGTACGCCTCTTGAAATATGTATTAAAGTGCTTTAACTAGTTAAAGGTAAGCTAATTAGTAGTCTAGCTATTTTTAGAAATGCTAATAACCTAGTTCTAGGGTAGATCTTTGTCTTTGTACTAGTTAGACAGGTAGTTGCGCGCTTTAAAGATAAGAAAGAGCAGAATAGCCTATTCTTTAGTATTAATGCCCTGAATAACTAGTGCCTACTCTTAGTGTTCCAGTCGTAGTGTTCTGGCACCTCGTTAGTACACAAGGCGCGGAAGCCAAGAGATAGTAAGAGAAGTAGAAGAGTTAATTATAGTAAATAAAAAAGAGTAGTATTAACAAGTAGTGCTTTATACAACTCTAGGTATTATTCTATTTATAATTGTTAGTAGTAAGAATAGATAGATTTTTTTATATATACCATTCCTTCCTTACTTATATTGCCTTATTGCACAAAGCCTCCTCTAATCTAACGCTATTAGGCTCTACCTAATAACTCTAATTAATCGTTACCTTGTGCAACTGCACAAACCTCCCTACCCTTTAAGCTTAGCCCTATCAAGTAACTAGATATTTACACTAACTATTTTATAAAGCACCTTATCTACAGCCTTACTTATAAGAATAAAGACCTTCTCTCCTTAACATTCTACCTTAAAATTACGTAGAGGAACTGCTACTTCCTACTATCTTACTCTTACCTCTGTTAGTAACCTTTAGCAACAGAGTAGGAGTAGTGCTAAGAGACTCCCTACTAAAAGAGCTATCTAGTAGACTAGTAGACTATTTGTAGGCTTTCTTTAGGTATAGCTAAATATTATTAAACAGCTTAGCTAAAGCTCCCTCTTGCGTTTGCTAGCTATCCTACTACTTCTAACTATCTCTATGTTCTAGATACTCTTCTTTCTAAGTATAGAAAGATCTGTTAAGAATACCTATATTCTAGTTCTTAGAGTACGCATCCTTCTTAGTGTTCTTAACTACCTTTATTTAGCTCTTAAGTGTAGCAATGTTCTTCTTTCTTACCTCTCTAATACAAGCTGCAAGCTTAGCTAAGTCTATATTAAGTAATAGCTTGCGCAGTTCTATCTAGACTATAGCGCTATTCTATAGCACCTAGTAGTGTATTACTTTAGAAATCTATAACAAGAAGAAAAGTAGGAGATTAGCTAGGAATAGGTATAGTACTTTGCTATATTTATTTGTATATCTTAATAGTAAAAAAGAGCTAACTATAAAGTTAAAGTATACACTTGCAATTTTATTATAGATTCCTATATTATGGACTTCTATAGTTTTCCTATTCTCCTAGATAGCAATATACTATAGAAAGACTGTGTGTTAAACCTTTGTAGCAGGGCCTGTTAACCTGTAGGAAACTAGTAGATAAGATATACAGGCAACACTAGCGCTTACTAGAAATTTCTACTACTTGCACCTAATCTTGTTAGTAATAGACTTTAGATAGTCTACTTTATTATTCTATTCTTTAATATACCTCTACCTTCTATAAATTTCTTGCTCTTTCCTCTATTCTATATACTTTAGAAGGTGCTTATAGAACCTAGTTAGCACTTTAGTGCAGTTCTTAAAGCTCTTATTATTAAATAGAATAGAACTTTAGATAATATTTACCTCTTTTCTATTAAAGGCATTAGATAGGTTGCAGTTAACATGTTAGAACGCAGTGCTATCCTCTAGCTTAGCGTACTTTGTGTAATACAGGTAGAAGATTAGATCAGTAGTTTAGCAAAACACTACGTAGAGGAGCTAGTAACTAAAGTCTTCTTGCACTATTTGTTAGATAAAAAAGTAGTATATAATTTAGCACTAACCTAGGTTAGAGTAGCTATTAATTATACAGGTGTGGTAGGTGTATATATTAAAGTTCTCTTTAATGCAGCGTGCTAGTTTAGGGTTGTCCTTTAGCTCTTTAGTAAATAGGTTAATAGCGACTGTGCTATCTCTTTTAAAGTCTATAATTAACTTCTTAGAGCTAAGCAACTTATATTAATCTAGAAAATTATTCTAGTTAATCTAGGCGAATATACCTCTTAGCTAGTATTAGTGAAATTATAGGTTATCTATAACGAGGCTTATTTGTAAGTATAGTTAGAACAAAATTTAAGTATAAGTATCTTAGAACTAACTACCTTACTTATCTTGCTACTAGTATATATGCGTAAGAATATTTTGCTAAGTAATTTTAAATATGCTGCAGCTAAAGACACTAACCTTTCTATATATCTAGTAGACGTGCGTAAAGTAGATATAGTTAAAATTTATTATATATGTACTATTCTTCTCTTCCTATCTTTTATGTCACTCACAAATCTAAGCTTTAAGAAGTTAAATCTTTTTTATATCTTGATGCGTTTTTTGCTCTTTTTTTAATAAACTTTAGAAGTGTAAAGTTTAGGTCTACACACCTATATGCATAGCCCCTTTGTACAGCAGTAAGTATATCTTACCTAATAGCCTCCTCCTCCTCTTCTTCTTAACGCTTATTCCTACTATACTAATACTGCGCGTCTTAGCTAAGAGTATTAGCAAGTAAGCAAAACCCTCTAGTGCTAATAGTAGTTTAATCCTTAGCCTAATAGTCTTTAGGGACTAACCTAACAGACCTGCCCTAAAGGCTACTAGAATTTAGAAGGTCTAGCGCAGCTTGCTAGTCTTTATAAGCCTTATTGCTAAGTTTAACACCTAAGTTCTTAAGGCTAGTTAAGAAGATTTTAGATAAGCTGCTCTAGTTATTATTAATAAAGTTTAAATAGGACTTGTTAGTTCTTTTAGCAGGCAGGTTAGCGACTTCTTAGTACACATTAGAGGGCTAAGTTAGGGTAAGAGATACCTCTCCTAGTAGAGTAATAGATTAACTAAGTGCAAAGGTGTTCTAAAGAGATCTGCTAATCTCTAAGACTTAGCGTGCTAGTAATTTGTTGTCTAGTAGTAAAGTTGTAAGTCTGCTAGTAGTTGTGCTATTATAGGCACTTTTTAGGACTAGAAACCCTCTAACCTAAATAAAATTGTTCTTATCTATCTATTTTATTGTAATAAGGTTAGTTATAATATACAGCGTTAGCTTCTTGTTCATATACTACATAAGCGCACTAGGCACACTAGACTATGCTCTAAAATGCTTCTTTTTAGAAGGCATAGAGTAGACCATTAAAGCTATAGAAGTTAACTTTCTTATTAGAGTTGCTAGAAGTGCAGGCGTCTAAGGCGTTATACTTAGCAGCAATTTTCTTAATCTTGTTATTTCCTGCCTTATTTATCTATATACCAATATTAGTGTAGAAACTATTAATAGCTAACTTAATAGTAACTTAGTTAGTAGTGTTAAGGAAAGGGTTCTTTCGCATATATGTCTTAATAAGGCGCCTATAGATTGCTAACACTACAAACAGGCTAAGTTCATTCCTCTAGATATAGCAGACGCAATAAGCTATAGCAGTTACTAAGATATATAACATAAGAGCAGCTGCGCATATAGGTGCTACAATATTAATAATAACAAACTAGCCTATGTGTAAACCCTAAATAGTTTAAAAAGTAGTGCTAATATCTATTATTCTTTTAGTGTTGTAGTTAATTGCCACGCGCGTAAATAGGTATATGTTATCAAAAGAAGTCTCTCTACTATAAAGCTGTATAAGGTTAGGGACTTTGTAGGCAAAGAAGTATACAAGGTAGACTATAGCTACTGCTGTATTGAATTTAGAGCATGCAGCGCTAAACTACGCGTTAAGTCTATCTTTCTGCTTAGCTAGCAAGCCTCTACTAAGACTCTTAATAAATGCTTCTATAGTAAGGTTATTACTGTATGGTATTAGGGCTTAAGCGAGAGAAGTATTAAATGCTTCTATCATAATAGCTACTTTAGCTGCTTTCCATAGGAGTGGGGCAGGCGCTAAGGTTTAAAGGTTAGCCTGCTGTTAAGTAAGAGAGTTACTTAGTCTAGCAGACGTGCTAGTTAACTCTAAAGACATAATTAAGAAGAGCTTTAATAGTATTTACTATTAGATATTGCTAGTTGTAGGTATCAATTAAAGTTAAGTTATAGTATTAGTAATAGGAAAGAAGAGGTAGAGCCTTGCACTATATTTTAGCTTTAAGTATTTTCTAGCTCTTGCGCTTCTATGCTACTATTTTATAACTTTACTCTATTGTTCTTGCTATTGTTATTGTTACAGCTAGCTAATATCTAGCATCTGAATTAAAAAACAGCGCTAGTTCTAATTAAGTTGCTAGGTGCACCTAGAGACTTCTAATTAGCTAGAATTATTAGCTCTAATCTTTTACTGCTACGCAAGACAGAAGCTACCTAGTAATTATGCGCGCCTCTCTATCTTTATAGACCTTGTTCTATAAGGTCTTAGTTACTTGTAGCGTTACTATTAGCATCTAAATTGTTGTAGACCTTATACTATACCTTCTTATATAGCAGCAGGTGTTAAGAGATAACTTAAATATCTAGCGCATACTTTGCGATTAGTAGAAGTACTAGTCTCTAGATTTTTAACAGCCTTCTATCTTCTTCTGCAACCTTGCTAGGATTCTATTAGAAGAACTTTTAAATATACTAGCTAGAAACTATATAAGGTATTCTTGCACTATCTAAATCTTTAAGTGTGTGTATTCTACTATTAATATTAGTTCCTTGTAGTAAAATATAATAAAGGCTAAGCTATCTCTTGCTAAGCTTCTGATATCTTAATATGTTAATTTCTCTAACTAAGTCCTAGAGCAGGACTAATTCGCCTAGGTTAATGCTTGTCTAGCAGAGCTCTTTTATGTTATCTTAATAGTTCTTCTTTACTAGTTATAGTCACTTAGTTCTACTAACTATATCTTTTAATAGTTAGTCTCTTAAGTCTAGCTGCAGAGCCTAGATCGCAAGTAACTGCGTTTAGTTCTTAACCTGCTAGTAGGGGAGAGTCTGCTATAACGTACCTCACGGGCGAGCGGGTCACACGAGCGAGCGGGTCACTTTTGCCAAGACCCCACCAAAACACCAACTCTATACCAATGCCTTCACAACAACAACAGATAGCTGCGTTAAAAGAAGCCTAGATACAGCTTGCGCTCTAAGCTATTTAACAAGCCCCTAAGCTCTTAGTAAGACGCGCTGCAGCTATCTACAAAGTCTCTAGAACTACACTAAACAAATAACGCGCTAGACAACCTTTACATGTTAATACTATAGCTAACTTACAGAATCTAACTAATACTAAGAAGCAGGTAATTGTTAATTACATACTTAACCTAGTTGCGCGAGAATTTCCCCCTTAGCTAGAAGATGTAGCTAATATAGCTAATGTTCTGCGCGCTAAGCGCAGAATAGGCTATATTAGCCTAAACTAGGCTAGTACGTTTATCTTGCGTTAGAAAGAGCTTAAAGTAAAGTTTAATTGCAAGTACAACTACAAGAGAGCCCTCTACAAAGATTCTAGGCTTATTCAGAGCTAGTTTGACCTTGTAGCTAACATAAAAGCTAAGTATAGTATCTAGAATAACAACATATACAACTTTAACAAGACAGGCTTTATGATAGGCTAGATAAGCAATAGAGCAGTTGTAACAGCTTTAGGTACGCAAGGACAGCCAAAGCAGATCTAGCTAGGCAACTAGGAGTAGGCAATAGTTATTTAGGGTATTAATACTAAAGAATAGGCTATTCTACCTTTTATTATCTTTAAAGCGCGCAACTACCTGTCTAACTAGTACAAAGATAAAGATTTATTTTAGAACTAGGTTATTAGTATCTTTAACAATAGCTAGACTACTAATTAGCTTACTTTTAACTAGTTAAAGCACTTTAATGCGTATTTAAAGAGGCATACTATTAGCACCTACTATATACTAATTATTAATAGCTATAAAAGCTACAACTCTATTTAATTCTAGCAATACTGCAAGAATAACAAGATTATTTCTATATATATGCCTCTACACTTATTGCACCTTCTATAGCCTCTTAATATAGACTATTTTACCTCTCTAAAGAAAGCCTACACACGCTAAGCTAAAAACACTATACGCAACTAAATTAACTATATTATAAAGCTAGAGTTTCTACTATACTTTAAAGTAGCCTATAATGCAGCAATTACTCTTAGCAATATTCTAGAAGAGTTTTAAGGCGCTAGATTAGTCCCTTTTGACCCAAATTAGGTTATAAGCAGCCTTAATGTAAAGCTGCAGACTCTATTACTACAACTCTCTATTAACAAGGAGCTCTAGCAGTCGCAAACTCTAAGCAATACCCTAGAATTTAAGTTGCAATTAACTCTAATTTAAAACAAGTATAAGAAGGATTAAGGCAGCTCCCTAAACTCTATTCTAAGCGCAATTAAGCACTACGCAAAAGAGGGAGCAATTCTATCACACAAGCTTGCGCTTGCACAAAAATAAATCTATAAGCTTAAAGCAGCTGCTAAGGCTACTACACAACACAAGTTATACAAAAGAAAGCAAATTCAGCAAAAAGAGAGCCTAGTAGTTAAAGAGGGCTAGCAATTAACAGCTCTAAAGAAGTTTAGGGCGCGTAGTAATAGAAAGAGGGCAAAGAAGCAGGTGCGCGCTAAAGTAAGCAAACTATCTTAAAGACACTATAGATAGTGCAACAAGACTAGGCACAATGCACAAATATGCAAGAATAAAGTAGAAGAGGTCTCTAAGTAATAATACAGCTTATTTTGCCTTATATAGCGCTAATTTGTTGTGTTTTAGGCTATAATAGAGTTAG